>JAECUM010042116.1:0-15040 GCA_016617855.1 Megalonaias nervosa
TCTAGGAGAAGGAAAACTCTGATCCCAAACCTCCGCTGCCTTGCGGCTATACCCACTCATGGGAAAGGCTAAGGGAGTAAACCCCGACAGAGAATCCGAATACGGAGTCCCTAAGGCGGTCTGACATTGACCCCAGTGCCATTCCGGAAAGTCCTGCGACGCCGTTGGTGCCAAGTTGTATTGGCATTCATCGTTCCCTTGGGAACACCAGCTGCGTGGAGGGGAGGGGATCTGCTGCATGGGCAACAGCTGATTCTCCATACAACCCCGCCCAGGCAGAACACTCTAGCATCGTCGTAAGGCGCCGGCACAACACGGGAAGCAACAGTTTACCGGTTCTAAGCAATAGCTTGATTGGCGTAGAGCTTGGCGCCAGGGATTGCTGCCGACGGTGGGAGAGACCGCCATGTCTCATTGGACAGCTACCGCCCGCCTCAACCTGGGCAGCCCCCAGTCAGTAAGGTGCTGTCCCACCATGGCCTGCCTGCTTCACTGGGTGCGTGGAGCTTAGAGAACTATCTCGACAAGCAGGCCACAAACTCCGTACCAGACAAGACTCAAAGAAGAAAAAAGAAGACTCCAACTCTTCATTTCGCAAGCTGGAACGTCAGGACCATGTTTCCTGGACTCACTGATGACTTCAGCAGGTCGACGACGCACGGAAGACTGCCGTAATTGACAGGGAACTCTCCTGACTGAACGTCGACATTGCTTGCCTTCAGGAGACCAGACTGGCCGACAGCGGCACCATCAGGGAAGCCAACTACACCTTCTTTTGGCAAGGAAAGTCCTCGGATGAACCTAGGCAGCACGGTGTCGGCTTCGCCGTAAGGAACACGCTTGGCTCTCATGGAAGGGGCAAGATCAATGAGAACGGTCAGCGCCTGCTGGAGATGTGCTGTTTCTACAGCTTATGTGTGACCAACACCTACTTCAAATGCATGGAAATCCACCAGGTGTCATGGAGACACCCACGTTCCCGCCACTGGCACCAGCTAGACCTCGTCATCACAAGGCGGGAGGAACTGACCAGTGTCCTCCTCACCCGCAGCTACCACAGCGCCGACTGCGACACGGACCACTCCCTCGTGGCCAGCATGGTGCGAATAATACCCAAGAAGCTGCACCACGCCAAGAAGAAGGGTCGTTCACGCATCAACACCTGCTGTGCAAGCAACCCAGAGAAGACACAGCAGCTCATCAGCAAGCTGCAGAAGGCTCTCACCAAAGAGACACCTGATGGTCCCACCTCCGAGACGCTGTGTACAATTCAGCCATCACCGCCTACGGGAAGAAGGAGCGCAAAAATACCGACTGGTATGAGGCCAACTGGGAGGCGATGGAGCCCGTGACTGAGTTGAAGAGGAAAGCCCTTCTGGCTTACAAGGCCGCGCCTAGCCCTAGTACACTGCAAGCCCTCAGGACTGCCAGGAACAAAGCTCAGCGGACCGCCAGCCACTGCGCCAACACCTATTGGATGAATCTCTGCACCAGCATACAGACAGCTGCCGACACTGGGGATGCAAGAGGCATGTACGAGGGTATCAAGAAGGCGACAGGTCCCCCATCCCTCAAGACCGCCCCCCTCAAGGCCAAGACGGGCGTAGTCATCACAGACCAGGGGAAACAGCTGCAGAGCTGGGTTGAGCACTATCTTGAGCTGTATGCAACCCAAAACGTCGTCACCGACACCTGCCAGTCATGGAGGAACTCGACACACCGCCCACCCTGGACATGCGAGACACCAACATCGTCACTTTGTACAAGAACAAAGGAGATTGCTGCGACTGCAACAACTACCGGGGCATCTCCCTCCTCAGCATCGTCGGAAAGGCTTTCGCACATGTCGCCCTGGTGCGCTTGCAGACCGCAGACCTTAGCCTCCCGCGTCTACCCAGATCCCAGTGTGGCTTCCGAGCCGGCCGGTCAACTGTAGATATGATCTTCTCACTACGCCAGCTGCAGAAGAAGTGTAGTGTGTCATGAGCAGCAGATGCCCCTCTACATCGCCTTCATAGACCTGACAAAGGCATTTGACCTAGTCAGCCGGAGCGGACTCTTCAGGCTGCTGAAGAAGATCGGCTGCACCCCACGACTGCTCGCTGTCGTCACATCGTTCCACGAGAACATGCAAAGCACAGTGTGCTTCAACGACGCAACATCAGAGGCCTTCCCAGTCAGCAGTGGAGTAAAGCAGGGCAGCGTCCTCGCGCCGACGCTCTTTGCCATCTTCTTCTCCATGCTCCACCAGTACGCCTTCAAGGACTGCAGCGAAGGAGTGTACATCCACACCAGGGCTAACGGCAAGCTGTTCAACACCGCTCGTCTCCGTGCAAAGACTAAAGTCACAGAGGTTCTCATCGGTGAATTGCTCTTCGCCGACGATGCAGCCTTGACATCACATACGGAAGATGGACTTCAGCAGCTGGTATGTCGCCTCTACCACGCCTGCAAGGAGTTTGGACTGACCATCAGTTTGAAGAAGACGAACGTCATGGCGCAGGATGCAGACTCCCCTCTCACCATCACCATCGAGGGGTACAACCTTGAAGTTGTTGAGAACTAAACATACCTTGGGTCCACCATCTCCAGCTTGCTCTCCATTGATGCTGAGGTGAACGGCAGGATTGCCAAGGCAGCAGCAGTTATGGCCAGACTGAACCAGAGGGTCTGGAACAACCCCAATCTCACTGAGAAGACCAAACTGCGCGTCTACCAGGCCTGTGTGCTCAGCACACTCCTCTACAGCAGTGAGGCATGGACCATCTACACGAGCCACGAAAGGAAACTCAACAGCTTCCACCTGGGAGGCCTGCGGCGGATTCTGCGCATCCAATGGCAGGACAAAGTACCCAACACAGAGGTTCTGGAACGCGCCAGCATGAACAGCATTTTCTCCATCCTCAGCGAGAGGCGCCTTCGCTGGCTCGGCCACGTCAAGAGAATGGATCCAAGCCGCATTCCCAAGGACCTGCTATACGGCGAGCTTGCAGAAGGCGAACGACTGACTGGACGGCCACGTCTGCGTTACAAAGATGCCTGCAAGAAGGACATGAAGACGGCCAACATCAACGTCAACAACTGGGAGAGCTGTGCTGACGACCGCTCCCGCTTGGCCCCTTGCTGTCAGACAGGGTGTTCAGAAAGCCGAGGAAAAGAGAAACACAAACCTCGCTACAAAGAGAGCCAGGAGAAAGGCGAAACAACAACAGCCTCAACAAGCATCAACGTTCACCTGCAGCAAGTGCAATAGAGACTGTCTCTCTAGGGTCGGACTCTTCAGCCACTCGCGAAGGTGCAGATAGGACACCCAAGCGGAAGCTACACCATCGCCTCCCAAAGACGGACGGATGCCGACGACGAATATATATATATGTCTGTGTGTGTGTGTGTGTGTGTGTGTGTGTGTGTGTGTGTGTGTGTGTGTGTGTGTGTGTGTGTGTGTGTGTGTGTGTGTCTATTTTATAAGTACCATTAACAGCTTTTGTCATTTGATTCTCAACACATGCTCATATGATTTCCTGGGTTATCTCCGTTTTATTACATCATGCGGACTGATTACAGACAAGTATTAAAATTTATTTTAGAGAAGCTAACAGCTAAACTTCAAAATCGCAGCCTTATCGAAATATGTGAGGTTTTCATTTCATGGAAAAACAGAAGATACTCCTATTGATGTTTTTATTTAAAGAGTTAGCGAACAGAACAGAAAAGTCTTTCGTTACGGTGATTTCTCGTTAGAATAGCTGTTTAACTCTTGTAAGTTCCAATTTAATTTCGCAAGTGTTTTGAAATATCAGATGGTTAAACATACCGCATACTTATAATGGATGTTATACAAAATTAGATTTGATTTATTATTTCTTACCCAGGCGTCCTCCCATATTGCAATGCCTCCAACGTTGTAGCCTTGTCAATTTCAAGGACGGTGCCGTCCCTAAGGGTAGGAAATTCATAATTAAAAACGTCAAGGATACGGTATGCATTGGCTGTTCATGGGAATTAGCTGAATAACAGAATGACATAGGCGATGAACTATCGAAATAATAATAATAATAATAATAATAATAATAATAATAATAATCGTCACCATCATCATCATTTTCATCGTTATCATCATCATCGCTATTATTATTATTATTATTATTATTATTATTATTATTATTATTATTATTATTATTATTTTTATCATTATTATTATTAATGTCAGTTTTTAGACAAATGCAATTATGCATATTCGAAATACTAATAAGCGTGAAAAGAACGCGCTATGATAAAATGTATTTTGATTTTATATGAACAAGTTTCGCCACCTTTAAGTGTAACAGTAAAACATTTTTATCAGACATTTTCAAACTAAAGTATACACACCCAGTGCAGCACAACAGCTAGGTAAAAAGTACATGAGTGTTCCTTTTCAGGTGTTATAAGTGATGTACAGGTGGATTAGAGGATAGGGATTGATTAACAACTTTGAAGCTCGGCTGGAGTTGTTTCACACACACACACACACACACGTACGTACGTACATACATACATACATACATACATACATACATACATGCATGAAACTGAAGTCAAAACAAAAGACGACAGAAGTATAGCTTGTTTCATTCCGGTTTCTTATGTCATTGTGGATGCATATGCTCCAGTCAAAGGTGTCTTCTACTGGCCATCGAAAAAAATGAACAGTTGTTGGACTGATTGACAGGATGAAAATAAGTTCATTTATACTTACGTTAGTTTTAAAGACATGGTTTTTATAGGGAAGGTGTCTTCATGTGGCAAGCCTCCCGCCAAATTCATATAACTGCCTATATCCTCGCCTGCATCATCCCCTAAAATTATTTAAAAATATTTCTTATCTTGTGTTTCTTTTCTGTTCTGTTCTGTCCTTTTTCCTTCTAATGTATCAAAAATGTAATCAGCGAAAGGGCCTGATGCCCTCCGATTACCGTTGGAAGTAGACATTAGTTTTGTTGAGGAAAGGGCAATGTCACCATGGCGATATATCACATGAGCTGCATATATAAAAGAAGACACGAAATGATGTAGGACACTGAAAATTTAATCCAAATGAGGTCTCGCCAATATAAAGCTATATACAAAATGCAAGAAATAAAAATCAAAGAGAGTTATTGTGCCGAAACAAAAGTATGTGGGGTCAACATTCTTTTGTTCATAACTCTACAAATGATACATAAAAAGCTGATAATTTAATTTTAATTGCGGTAAATTATTTTAAATCTGCAATTTTTGAATGCCAATAAAAATAAAATGTATTCGTGCATAGAAACAATAACTAGTAGGTCCAACTATCGGTTACAATTAGTCCGCATAACGATAAATCAGAACTCTGAAAATAAATTTCACCCAAGGTGTCATAAACTTAAAGTTGCAGATCAAGCGTGGTTGAAATTAAATTTAAAAAATATAGAAGTTATTTTGGGAGAAGTGGGTAAATCTGACAATCAAGAGTCATAACACTGCAAAAAGATGACGTTGGATTTTGAAAATCTAACTCGGCAACACAAAATGAGGGTCTCCAGTATGTTTTTTTTTTGGGGGGGGGCTTGGTTTTTAATCTAATTATAGGTAAGGAAGTTATAATGCAGAAAATATATGGGTAGATCTGACAATAAAGAGCCATAACACAGTTTGGCGATCATTCTGGAAGCTGACAATCGAACACAACCGTTGTCTTTTCAATATCAAGAAGCATACGACATTTGCTTTAAGTCCAGTAAAACTGTGTAGAGTTATTGTATAGAAATAAAAGTGAATGAATCTGACAGCCAGGAACTATAACGTCGCTAACGCACAATGTAGAATGTTCGTAATCAAAACCAAACACGGTCTTATGAACAGAAAGCTGTGTAAAAAAAAAAAAATTGGTTAAAATTTCTATCATAAATAAAAGAATTTTACGCCGGAAAAGAAAGGTGGGTCCACAAATCAAGATTGATATCAGCTCAATGATGGTAGAAGGTACTGCCAATCATCAACGGCCTGATCAAATTTAAGTATCCCAAATTATGTTGAAATTCTGTAATAAATTAGGAACTTCTTATGCGAAACCGCATGAGGGTAGCTATGATAATCAGGAGATATAACTGCTAACTATGGTGTAGAACGCAGAAAATTGAACTCGCCTAGTCTTAGCGATATCAAATTGCATACCAAATTTGGTTGAAATATAATGATAGCTATTGTACGTGTTGTAAAGGAATTAAATTGGGACCGACGAACGAATGGAAGGGGAAATGGAATGGCCCAATTTAATATCGCCGTTTTCTAAGAAAAAGAGCCGACAATAATACATGGCGAAGATTTTGAAAAATGTTTGAGGTTCAGGTAGTTTCTTAGAAGGATTTATTATTGAAAATAATTATTTGAGTATACAAATCATACAAATGTGTCTTGACGCCTACATAGAATAAATGCATAAGAAAGACGTATCTAGCTGACTGTCTTTTTGTGTCTCTATGTATGTGTTTTCATCGAACTGCCCATGAAGTATTTATCTATTTAAGCAGTTATTAAAAGGCAAATATAGCGCAAGTACAACCTTTTTCCGAGGAAGAGAACAATGTAAAACTGAAATATGCGCATACGATGGGCGGATGGTGAAAAACATCCACTTCTTCCTCTACTTGGAAGGCCAAACTAACCAAACTGAAGATGGTATAAACGTTAAAAATAGAAAAAATTTGATTCACTTTCAAATGTCAGTATAAAACACAAAGCATCGGAATCTCCAGAGTGAGACTGCATTGACAAATGTACGGAAGCATGGAAGGGACATCGGTAATTCGAATATATTATTATCACATCAATTCGATCTGGATGGCTAGATCACGTGACGTTTTCAACATCAGAAAATCTGGGCCTTTAAGGGACAACAAGACGTGATCCAGTAATTAAGAATGAACTACTATGACGCTGGTATTTTTGTTATATACCTATCAATTTGCACATAAATTAATAAAATAGCAAAACGCAATTGTAAAAAGAAAATATTGCTTAACTTTCGACCGTTCTGATACGAACTACATCTTAAGTCATAAGCTGAATTTCATTTTTTAACAGCTGATATGCTCATGAATATAAGTTTTATGAATGAAGCTTGTGTAATTACAGTCACTAATTTTCACTGCTATCACCGTTAATAACACGACTTTTTGGACGCATGGTGGAACCAGACTCATATATGTGATCTACAGCTCCTGCACAGTTGTCAAATTTAGCATCACCGATGATATCGCCAGCTGAATAACTAGGAAAGTTTCTATCCGAGACTCTGCTGATAGCGTTTGAAATGCTTCTGGCGGGACATTGTGAGAGGCTTCAACGAGGACTTGGCTTTGGAATGACAGCATTATTTTAACAGTTATTTACAGTGAGATTGTACAAATGGCTGGAATTTGATGATACTGTTTTGTTTTTTCAGAAAAAAAATCTGACTCATTTCAATTTGTATGCCAAGTGAGTCCACGACATAGTTGTTCACACTCTTTTCACTTGTAGGCCTGAAACCTAGATGAAAATGTAGTTCCAGCCTCGTTTAAGAGTATGGTAATACAGAATCAGAAAAAGACCATCTCATTTTCATTTTTTGGGGATTTGACGGTAAAATTCTGGCTCATTCTTGAGTAGAAAATTGATAGGTATATAGTTAAATTATCTCGTGGCCACGAGATAATATGTTGTGGCCATGAGATTGATTTTAATTTTACTGATGTCCCTTCCAAAAGACGAGACCATTTCTAACGCTTTCGTAAGTACATTTATGGATCAGGTTCGTTCTATATTTGACATTACTCTGTTATGATAATGAACTGAACCCTAAAGGACCAAAAGAATTGCGGTCACTTGGATTTCATTGACCGATCACTGTTGGGGTTTGCAAATGAGCATATAGTTAACTGAACAGTAATTAGCGTCACTTTCAAACTGAACCACAACTGAGCAGAGACAACGTTTATTCAGAAAATATAATTTGTATAATTTAATTTCCGCTTCGACCTTGTGACATTTCGTTAATTAGTTTCCACGGTGCATTACAGCTCATGCGAATTTGCAATGTGAGTAACCATCATTTAACCGTTTCTTCCTTCTCTCCTTCTTTTAACATGCCTTTTACTCTAATTACGGGCAATTCTATTTGCAAATGGCTGGCACGGTTTCTCACCGCAGACACAGACAATCGTCTTGCTCTGGATTTTAATTTAACAAATGTCACTTTTGTAAAATTACATGGTGTTGGAGGTAGAACAGTATAAAAAATGATGGAGTTTGACATGTCTTCTCTTCTTTATTAGCTCGTTATGCTATTGGGTGACACTGATATACAAGCTGATAGTGACTCCGACGCACTAGCCTTTAATTGATTTCGCTTGCCTCCTAATTACGTCATCGTACAATGTCAAAACTATTTTAATTTTGCAGATTCTTCCACGGTTCATATGTAATGGTCACACACCTTATAAATACCTCGACCTAGCATGGTCAGTGAATTACACCATGCGGACGGAGGTCACCTCCTATCCAACCAATGACATTCTGTGAGCATAACGGTAAATTTCTATTCCCAGTTGAAAACATGGACTGCGGATATAAATTCCAATCAAACGGCGTACACTTGTCAAACAAAGGTCAATGGTATTTGTACGAAGCTTTTATGCAGAAAAATTCGCAAAAAATTAGATTAGCCTTCTGCAACTATTAAACTGGTACTACATTCATTTATTTAGTCTTTTTTTCTCAACATATCCTCACATGTTCATTTCATTTGCTAAATTATTTAACTTTATGCTTAATTTGTGCGAACTTTGATGTGGATGTTTCGTTATGATGCATAGCACTTACAGGCGAAAATCTCTTATCATGTGACTCCATACACTATCTAGGTTGTGTTTCTGGAGATTGACATGCAATTTACTCGTTGCATGTAATTGCCCGTTTTCAGGTGAGTATTCCTACTTGATTATAACAGTGATCAATCCAAGTGCAGTTGTTGAGTTTGTCAAATAACACAAATATCAATACTAGAATTACTGGTTTTCATGTGGATCTTTACATTTGACTCTACTGGTTGTAATCAAGTCGATTGCATTTCACTCGACTCTTCGGCTCACGAGTTTGTGAACTAAATCTTTTCTGCATGCTGAATTTACTGGCTATCAAGTGATTCTTCCCACTTGACTCTACCAGTTATCACGGTGATCGTGGATCCATTGACTCTACCAGTTCTCGAGTTTCTCAATTAACTCTACTATATGCTATAAATATAAGTTATCAAGGTGTCTAACCACCTGAACCTACCAGTTATCAGGATGATTGTAGATCGATTAACTCTTCATTTTTCAAATTTTTCGACTGGCCTGAGCCTGCATGCTATAATTACTAGTTATCAGTTGGGTCTTCCCACCTGACTCTACCAGTTATCAATTTTATCTAGTTTAGCTCTTTAGTTCTTGAGTTTGTCAACTAACTTGACTCTCCATGCCATTATTAACGGGTCTTGTCACTTGATTCTACCAGATATCAAGTTGATCAGAGATCAATTGACTTTAAATTTCTCGAGTTTGTCAACTAACTCCACTGAGCGTGCTTTTATTACAAGTTATCAAGTGGGGTTTCCCATTTGACCCTATTAGTTATCATGCTAATCGTGGATCATTTGATTCTTTAGTTTTCAAGTTTGTCAACTAGCTCCACTCTGCATGCTACGATTGCTAGATATAAAGTGTCTCGGTCAACTTGGCACTGTCAGCTATCAAGTTGCTTGTGGATCATTTATCGATTCAGTTATCAAGTTGCTTGTGGATCATTTGTCGATTCAGTTATCATAACTGTCAACCAGCTCATCCTCTGAATGCTATAATTTCTACTTATCAAGTGGGCCTTCCACCTTGACGTTACCAGTTATCGAGTTGATTGTGCATCATTGGACTCTTCAGTTCTTGAGTGTGTTAATTAGCTTGACTTGTGCAATTAGTAAATCATATTACAATTTCATCTCCCACTCCCACATTACAGAATTACTACTTTCTGTTTTCCTGTATATTTTTCAGAATGCTTCCATGAAAAAATGCTTCAAAAGGGGTGCAGCTGATGGCAAACAGCATGAATACAGTACAGAAAACTTTCCACAGTTCCAACTCCTGGCCATCTTCTTCCCTTGTCGTGGACACAATTAGGAACATTACGAGAGATGTGACCGACACCATCAAGGCCCACGTGGATAACAAATTGTCCAACATTCTCAACACCTTATAACAGATGCTTCAACTGGCTGCTAATCTGTCATCTGCAGTATCTACGACACCTCAACGAAAGGTACTAGTACTTGGTGCGCTCCTATAAATATTGCCAGTCAGTCTGCACTATTATGTACAACCAATCTAAATTTGTCAGTGCATCCAGACACAACAGCCGCCGACCCAGTAAAGCATACTATTCTGAAAGTGCACAAACTTGATTTATCCATGCTCCTTCCTGATATGAACGAGGAGACCTTTAGAATGAAAATTGATCTTAACCAGGCTTCCCTGAAATGAACCTCCTCCCTAGTCAGAACAAAACACCTATTTCCCTCAATCAGTGGCTCATTGGCTGGAATAGGTTTGTAGCAATCCTTTCGGAAGGAACAAGAGTCGCAACTGCAGGCTTGTCACAACACATGGAAACGGTTATGACCCTATTAAACAAAAAAGCCAAATGATGATACTGTGATGAGCGATTCCGTCAACTAGTCACTCGCCCGGAAGATGAAAGGGACACAACACCCTTACCGTTGTACCTGTAATCAGTTTTTGTTTTCACGAGAAATTGCACAATCTCAGTATCAGCTTTCCCCAGAGTTAAGTTTCCTGAGGGCATATGCTTGCCCTATCACAAAGGTAAAAACTATACAGCAGGTCTGCCCTGTTGATTCCAACATAGGTGTTTTAACTGTCTCTTTAACCACCACATCATATGACGCAAACAGAAAAAAAAACACAACCTTTTAAAGTCAACCCCGTGACTCGCCAAAGTTCGTGAGATCTCAAAATCAGATGCAGCCCGAAAACAAAACGGGCTCGGAAGCACTCTACCAGGTCCCCCAAGACAACCCAAGTAAAACTTCGCCTACGCCAATTGCACCACATGACCTTTAATTTTGGTAACACCCCCTCAACACTTTATCACGGCTAGGACATGGTCCACTTCCGTCTGTAAGAGCTTGGCATCAGCCGAGGCATAACCGGAGAATGTAGCTACCAAACTTCAGAATTGACACTTGGTAAATTTGATGGTTCTTTCCATTATCTGCCTCTTCCACAATTGCATATCTGTCCAGGCCTGATTGAGATAAAAATATTCCTGGCACTTTCAGCCTCATTCACCACTTATCATGTCGTCACGGATACTCTGTCAATGATCATATTCCGCAGGCAAAGTCGTCGATTCAGAATGTTTAAGTTGAAGATGTTGTATCATCCATTAAGCAGTTATGGAACGGAACGTTGATATAGCTAGCGACTTTCTAATACCAATTACCAATTCCCAGTAACCTTGCTTGGTTTTCAAAGGAACAGCAAAAACTAATTTGACAAATGTTTACCGATGGGCTGCACCTCCAGCTGTAACATTTTTGAAACTTTTTGTAGGTCATTGCACTGGATAGCAACAATACACTTAGGTGATGTTCTCATGTTAGGTAGTACTAAAGATGGATGTTTGAAGAAACTCTTTGACTTCTTACGGCACTGTAAAGATAGCAACATTTCTATGGCAGATGATACAACCTTTCTACCTGCTCTGCGATGACCATTTTAGGTTATGAATCGGATGCAGAACTAACGGAAGTTAAGTTGTAGAGTGTACGCATTACCAACGTTCCAAAGGTACCATGTTTTGCCTAGGTGTCATACCACAAAATGTGCAAGACTAGTGCCCTTTCTATGCACTGAGAAAATATTTGCAACTGGCAGGGTATCATTTGGGACCACTATTCCTTACCTCTGGAGGTTGCCCATAACTAGGCAGGACTTCAACCAAATCTTGCACACATCGCTCCCGCCATGCAATTTTAATCCTCAGTTATTCAAGACTCATAGTTTTAGGATCATGGTTTTAGGATTGGGACAGCAACAGAGGGTGCTAAGCAGGGTCTGTCAGACATTCAGATCTGGATCCTTGGTCGGTGGAAGTCTGATGCCTTTAAGAAATATATCCGCCTGAACGGTAGAATTTCCAGTTTGTAATTCAGTACTGACTTCTTTCGTTTGGCACATCAACATATCACGTCTTATTATATGTTCATTTCTGTCTCTGTAAACTTTACATTGTCAGAATCGTGCAATATTTTACGATACTGAACACCTGGATATTGTATGCACGTGTACCATACGTGTGCCTAATAATAGTATAGTGTATTAGGAACTACTTTGTAAACAAACCATGTACACTCATTTAGTAGACGCTTTAGGTTTTGGTTGATTAAATTTGTTTGTGAATGAACTAAACCAGCTGATTCATCCATTTGAAAGTATAGATGATACTTAACGACGTGGACGAGTTCACTGAGTCAGAAGCAAAATTTTCAAACAAATCACACGAATGAACGTGATGTTCGCGATGCCAACAACAAACGTGAGACACGCAGTAATTGAAAATACCGTTCTGATAATTAAAACAGTTATTTGGAAGAAATATTCGTATCTTTTCGCAAATAGAATGGTTGAGACTATGATCAGTGCTGTCTAGGGTCTATAAAATTATAGCGTAGAAAAGTATACTGAGGCCAAAGGCAATCACATATCTATCAGAGACGTACCATTTTACCAGTCTGTTAAAATACTAGGTTCGAGAAAAAAAAAATTAAATCTTAAGGTTTTGGTAGGAAACTTAGAGCCAGTAAGCCAAGACGACGTAAAGGTATTATTTCCGCTGGCTAAATGGACTGTCACACAACAAAACCTGATACACACCGAAACTGTACTGGAATTTCAAGTATATTTCCAACTGAAATCTGCACTGAATTAACCCAATATAATCCAGTCCATCATAATTAGAAAAGCAGAATTGAGTTGGATCAACAAAAAAGCAAAATCCATCCATTCCACACCAAATGGACAAATTGAACGCAATGTGCATTTATTCACAATATGACTCTCAATTTCAATTTTTAGTAACCAAAACGACAATTCTTTTTGAAACTACTATCAAGCGCGTGACGAAGATCAATGGTCGTTGGGGGTGCTATGTGGCCATTAGATTTTAATCAGATTATTAATGCTGTTACTGTGTATTGATAAATCTTCAGTTGTGTATTTATTTTTTAATATAGCATAAATTCAATTACTTTGTTTCTTGTAGAAAATGTTTTATAATTAAGCCTTAGGTAGAATAGCAAAATGAGTATATAATAAAAAGGTTACTGCCTTTGTATGGGAAAATATGTACTCTTTTTTCTGAATAATACTGTAATCCAAAAGGTAGTTCAGTATTATACCAAAAAAAACCTTGTTCATATTTTCCCATACAGATTCAGTAAACTATAATTACTGCCCAGTTCTGCTTTCCATTTTTTTCTTCTTCCAAATCTTCTGGGTACGCAGACCAGTACAGCAGTCCACATCAAAAAAGGCACTCCACTTCATATGGGTTCATTTAAGATGGGACAATATTACAACACCTCATTCTTCCAGTGGCATAGCGTGACATCGAATATCAAAATGTCATGACTTGTTAGTATGCACACCACGGCAGCATCTGATAAATTGTTTGAAACACACCTTCGCTGTTGTTGCATTATTCAACGCTATTGCTGGAGTGTTTTTATTCTTCTGTTTTCTTTAATTTCTATTCTGCTTTGCTTTGCTTTGTTGCTGCAGGTCATCGTCACTTTGGGCTAAACAGTGACTGCTGGAGGTGTCTGAGCCCTCTCTGTGTAGTTGTGGTGTGAGCCCAAAATTTCAAGCACTTTAGCTTCATTAAGTGTGCAAAGAGAAGCTATGCTATTATAGCAGTAACTTTAATATGCCTTTGTATACCTTTTGAATTCTGTTTTATATCTACATGCAATCTTAATTGGAAGTCACTAAAAGTGACCTGCAGCAACAATCATGGAGTGTGTTATTTTTGATTTCCTAAATCTGTACTCTATGGACCCTCAACCTGCAGTTTCATTCTTAATTCAATTACCTGTCTCCTCAATATTTCTGTCCTTTCTGCTATAAACAGATACTTACTCAATAGAATCATATTTTACTAATGTCCCTTCCATGCCGCCGTAGATAGAGGATAATTGAAGGGAAAAATGACACAAAACAGCAACTCTGAGAAAAGATAAATGATTCAGTGGAGAAATAGACGGATGTCGTCAAACAATAATACATTGTGACAATACCTGTTGAATTGGGTCAACCGCTAAATAATACCACTTGCAGTACAAAGATGAGACTCACATACAGTAATAAGGTACACATAAAGTATGCTTTTGTTGTACAAATATGAAATATCAATAACTTAAAACTATACTTTGGGTGTAAACAGATGAAATATCAAGAACTCAAAAGATGGCAAATGAAACTCACAAGAATACGAATTACACAGTTAAAAGTTAGACCTCACTCTGTAAGGCATTTCAAACTACAATTCAACAATGATTAAATTCAAGATTAAAGCTATTTAAAATAAGACTACACCAAATGTTAAAACAACTATACACAACATTTTAAGATATTTAAAGCTTAAATAGAGCTATTCAAAGCGTGAAACGAAAGATAATTAAACTTGATTACGCCAAGTGTTAGGGGGAAATAAGGATACAATGATAGATGATGGGGATTGAACGAAGGCTTTAAAATTAAGATTCAGATATAAAATATACAGAAAACCATGCTAAAATATACTTGATACAATAAATAAATAAAGGATATTAGAAAGAAAACAATTACATATACATCATGTTACTTTTAATTTGATTTTCTAGAATTTCAATTGCAAAAGTTTTAGGTCTTCTTCGGCTTCATCCTCAAGAAATTACGAC
>JAECUM010042117.1:0-21037 GCA_016617855.1 Megalonaias nervosa
ATATATACCCAGCATTTAATGGTAATATATCTTGTAGTTGAAATTTCCAATTTCCATATTGATACAGCAGCTGGATTATTTTGATCTAAAAGTCACTTTTTTCTCCGTCTGTGGTCCACCCTGGACCGCTAATAAGGCTGTTAAACGCAAACGCAAAACTTGGATTATTCTCCGAATAATAACTTGATGCACTTGCAACAAAACCCCAACGATTTTGACTCATATGAGCGAGATGTGGGATGTGACGGACAGTAGTTTTAGCTCGTTTTGTACTACCACCAATCGCTTGTGATTGGGTAACACTATCCACATACTGTTTATTGACAAAATCAAATGCAGAAACAGGCACATACGTGGAAGTCATCTTATTGTCAGCCATATAGATCGGACCTGTAACTGTGCCTCCGGATTTTCTATGATAATTGGCATCTGCAGAAGTATTTGTACTTGCTGATGCTGGACTTATTCCAGCGTCCACGTACAGTTTAGTTGTAAGATCCAATGGGGCGACTGGATTATAAGTCGTTGTTATTTTATTCGAGCCCATGCTTAACATACCTGTCATAGTATCACCAGATTTTGCTACTCGTGATGTAACATTTCCTGCTATCATATCGTTGACGTAACTTTTATTTGTTAAATCTGATGTTCCTGATGAAATTGCCGTAGTTGCTATCTTGCTCGATTCCATGTCCAGATTTCCCACCATAGTATCCGGATTTTATCACAAAGTTGTCCTTGTCAAACTTTACATTTGTTTACAGAATTGTTGCTGGTCAAAGTTGTGTTATGAAGGTGAGTATTGAATATTAATTTCCCGCCCATATCTATATTTCCAGCCATCATTCCAACAGTTGATGGCAACTTTCTATTATCAACCGCGCTAAGTTGCGCATAACTTACCGCTTGTGAGTTATTTATGTTAGCGGGGGGTGGGGGTGTAATTCTGTCTCAAAATTTACAATTGTTTTACTCATATTGATATTTCTAGTCATTTTTTCACCAGTTATTGACAACTTACTATTTGCTGACTGCACTAAGTTGTGCAAAGCTAACAGCATATGAGTTATCTGAGTTGATAGTTGGAAATGTTGTCTCAAGGTCTAGCACTCGCTGACCTGACAAACTTAAGTAACCGGTCATCTTTCCAACTGACAACGATAACTTAATATTGCTGACTGCACTAAGTTGTGCAAAACGTATTGCTTGTGAGTTATCTGCGCTGTTTGGTGGATATGTCTTCTCAAGGTCTGACACTCGCTGACCTGACATATTTAAGTTACCTGTCATTGTATCCTCAGATTTTTTTGAGATAATTTGTTAAATCTACACAGCCGTAGTGGTCGTAGTTGAAGCTGTTTTTTTTTCTTCTGTTAAGCTGTCAATTAAAGTACTAAATTTTGTGTAATAGCTCATTCTTATTCTTGCTGCGAGATAAAATTTAACTTGACCTCATGATAAAATTTAACTTTGACCGCGAGATACAATTTTGTGAATACCTGGTATAGAATGAACATAATCAACTGTGACACGGAGCGATTAATAAGACATCAACTTGACCACGACCTACCATACTGCCATTATCTGATAGTAGGACGAGCTGGATCGGGCAAAACTGATCTTCTGATGAATTTTTTACTTAACGATATCTTTAACTACGATCGTGTTTATATTTACACGATCAATCCACAGCAGGATAAATACGAACTGCTCAGCGAATACAATGAAAAGCTGAAAAAAGAACTTGTCGTAGACGATGATATATTTATCATAAAACAACCCGAAGATTTAATCCCCGTTGCTGAGCTAGATTCTGACGAGCATAAAATAATTGTCTTTGATGACATTCCGCTAAGCAATACAGAGATGAAAAAGATAAATTCTTATTTTTCATTATCGCGCAACAGAAAATGTAACGCAGTTCACCTAGCTCAAGGATTTTATAACGTGGATCGATTTATCAGGCGAAATACGGGTTGTTTCATATTATTTGCTGGACTAGACAATATTTACGTAAAAAATATAGCCTGAGTACAGTGCGGGGTTATATTAAAACACAAATTTGCCGAACTTTATCATAACGCTACTGGTGATGGCAGACACAGCTTTATCTTTTTTGACAAGCTAGCAAGAGATCGAAATCGTATGTGTAGATGTGAAATAGATATGTGTTTGGACTGTAAAAATTATTCTAACGGTAAGTGTCTGAAAATTAGTCTTACGGCCACGATCTGAAATAAATAAAACGAAAATTGGATGCGAAACGAATATAGGTTCTAAAGAAATCTATTGCAACTATAGCCTTGTTCAAGAGGAAGGTTCAGCATGATCGAAGAAGTCTTCATCAAACTGCATAAGAAACTCCTAGACTTTTTAGACCAGTGACCGAAGCAGTACTTCGCAAACAGCCAGGTATTTCTGCGGTATCACCGGAAGATCTTAAGAAATTATCAGAGAAAGGACTACTTGGTCTACTTGAAGAGGGACAGAAGAAGATTAAAGAACAAATTACCGAAATAATATGATTTTCAGCTACACGAGAAGCAGAAATTATACAAAAACTTGAAGAGCAGGATAAATTAGCTAATATCGAGAAAAAAAGCGGCAGCAATTTATTGAAAAAGTAGAGGAAGAACGAATAATTAATTATTATCAAAGTCATGTGAATGATGAAATAAAAGATCTTGAATATGAACAATCTGAGGAAAATTTTATTGATAAAACTTCTTTCCTCTTAACAAAATGAAAACCCGGCATATTAATAAAAGTTTTGATTTTACTAAAAATCTGAAAGAAATGACAAAAATATTAGATACTGCTAAATCTACTTTAAATAACGCTAAAACATCTGATGAGGCTTATGAGGCTTATAGCGTGATACGAATTGCTACTATTGCTGATATTTATACGAAAATTTCTCAAAATATGTGGAGAGGTGCTCCAGATTTTGATGCACGATATACTTTTGAGACTATGGCTAAAATGATTGCTGATGCTAGAAAAGTACAAATAGTAGGTAGAGGCATCAAAATATATAATTCTCAAGCTGAATAGCTGACCGGTTGATGTTATTAATAGCATCAAAGGAAGCTGGAAATAAGAGCACAGAAACTGACAACGAAATTGTTGAAATGTTAGATTACTCTCAAATCAAATGGTTATCTAACATCCGACGAATATTATATTTTACACAACGATCTTATCGTCGCGATTTGAATCGTGGTAAATTAATTTGCTAACTGTAAAGCACAAACTGCCAGCAGTTCAGTTTTATCTATCAGATAAAACAAGAATGTTATCAACTACACTGCTGCTTGATTCATCACAGACTTTGGCGAACAGTGCAAACGTCTCTGTTATTTATAATCCACCAATGGAACTTGACCAAGGGATGCAAACGTCCCTGAAGCAATATGAAATAGGACTAGTATCAGCTTCTGCTTGGCACTCAATGGCAAATATGAGAACTAATGTTAATGATGATTTCACATTTCAATCAATCCAGCCAGTTGGCCGGGCTTGGATATCTGTCAAGATACTGCATGGCGTTTATTACGTTACAGATCCAAATAAAGCAATAAAGTTGTTAATTACAACGAAAGTTGATTCCGCATCAGGCAATTTTGAGCTTATTCCAAACTATAACACACTGCGTGCCAGAATCACTTTGAAAAACAATTTTCTTGTTGATTTCAGTAGCGCCATGGGCATCAGGCCGTTGTTAGGATTTGCTCAAAAACAATACGGTTCTGAATCACAAAGTGCTTTAATTTCATGCGATGGTGAGTCACCCATGGATATAACAGAAGCAAATTCGATTTTAATAAACTGCTCAATTGTCAGCGGGTCGTATACAGCACATGGTAGTAAAGGTCAAACTTTTTATTATTTTTCCCTTGACGTACCAGCTGGATCGCTAATGCAAGTAAATCCAAGACAGATAATCTACTATCCTGTTAATGTTGAAAATCAAATATCTTCTATCAAGATGACGCTGACTGATGAATCCGGCCGGCAGCTGAATCTCAGTAACGAAATTCTAACATATTATCTGCACCTGAGGTCAGTTAACTAATCACAGTGAACTTGCTCACCAAAGTGAATTTTATCAGACAGTTTTGTATAACAAAATGAAACAACGAAACATTTATCATAGAAATAGCGTAGGAGGTTTCTTTGGAAATGTATTCTCTAAAATAACTAAAAATGTACCTGTAAGTGCAAAAACAAATTAAAAAAATATAGCTCCTATCGCGTTAGACACATCAAAAGCTTTTACCACAGGAGCCTCTTTTGCGGCTGGTGCAGCTGTTGGACAGAAGAATGTTGATTAAATTGAGGGCGGACCACAAACTGGTCTGCCAACAGAGTAGGTGCCAAGCGACAGGGCAATAAAACAAGCGATTTCTGAAATATCACCAACATCGGAAACTACTAAGGCGTTAATAAAAACGACCCCAAAAAACCTGCTATCTTTGCCCGACGAACAAATTTTTGGAAAGTGCTAGTACTCGACCAGATATTGCGGAGTTCTAGTGAGTTGCTTTGCAACCTCAAACAGTAGAGCTGTTCACGATTTTATCTAACAATTGCTAATAAAAAATATGTCAAAAATTACCCTGATGTGACCAAGGAAATGCCAACAGATAACTCAATAACAGATTTTCAATATGTATCTCGATGAAAATTCAAACGAACCTAAACAAAACAGGAATACGAACTTTTAATACAAGCCGTATTTGAAATACGAGGTAGAATAATGACAACGGCATTACCACCAGTTGCTATTAACGCAGATACACAAATAACATTCGTGAACAACGGTTGGAGTTTGTTTAGAGGTGCCAGATATCAACTAGCTAATCAAACTGTAGAAGATATTTATATGCACTTGCCAATTGCAAGTACTATTCTTAACATAGTTTCATTCAGCGACGACTACTCACAATCTGTTGCAACAAATATGATGTGGTTTAAAGATACTGGACCTGGAACAGCTACAATAACTGATTTACTGAGAGTTGCTACGGCACCAGTTGCTGGTGCTGACGACGCTGGGACTCGTACTAATATTAACACCTATTTAGCCCCGCTTCATACTCAATACGGGACAGCGCCATCAACTGATAATGCAATAGCTAACGTTAGAAACGCGCTGATAGCTTTTGTGATGCGATTGGAATTATCTACCAGATGCTGAAGCTGACACGGTTGCGATGCTAGCAAAAGCTCAATCTATTGTTGTAATGATTATAGTTCAACCTTACAACGAAGGTTATGTTAAACGAAGAGCATTCATAGACCACTCAAATCAAATAACTATGATGTTTCCGCTTAGCACAATATTTGGATTTTGCAGAGACTGCAATAAAGTATTTCGTGGTATGAAACATACACTTATACTTGACCAAGCTGATGAAAACTGTTGTCTGATGCGAGCTGGTGGTGCTGATGCTCAGTTTGTAATTTCATGATTGGCGTTGTGGATGCCACGTATAGTTCCGTGGATAGATAAATCAATAGAACTTGAGACGATGTTAACAGCATTCACAAACACAATTCATTTTATACAGAACAAAGTTTACCAAACCGCAATTCCAAATTCGATCAATAACACATGGCGGATAACAGCAGCGTCAAGCGAGCAGTTACCCTGGCATGTATTTATTGTGTTTCAACGACAGTAGAGACGTGGGAGTCAGCTTCAAAACAATTGCATATTTGATAGTTCAGATGTCAGAAGAATATTTGTTAGAATAAATCCTAAGCAGTATCCAGAACGAGAGATCGAATGTGAGTTTTCAGCTGATGCTGCATCATTAGACGACAGAGATGTATCTCGTGCGTATATGTACCTTATGGAAGCTTAGCAAAAATATCAGGATGCTGACAGTGAATCTCAAATTTCAGTCGAACAATTTTGAACGCTTTATCCGAAGTTTCACTTTGATGTCAGTAAGCACAGCGAACGAGCTATTGGATCAAATTGAGACATTGAAGTTACACTTAGTCAGGCTCCATTTGCTCCAGATAATGTGTGTTATGCTTATGCGCTAATTGTATCTGACAGATTCTTAACGATAGATTCTACCAAGGGAAGAATGACTGTCCAAGTTTGAATGTTCTGCACTTTACAATTTTATCAGACAAGCGGTGGAAATGTATTGATTTTCTAGCAAGAGAATGACTACCAGGTGCTTTGTACTTGAAGTGTTCTGCACTTAAAGTACTTTGCACTTTACAATTTTATCAGACAAGAGGTGGAATGTATTGATCCCCTAACAAGCGGCGGAAAGACTGCAGTACAAATTTTATCAAACGAAAGGAAAATAAATATAAAATGAAATACATTATACATGAAATGATTGTATCGCAGGGACAAGTTAAAAAATTAACACAAACTATTGTTAAACGACAGTCCGTTTCGCAGAAGATGGATTTAGGAACAAGATCGCAGAGCGATCCACTGCCAGCAAAACTAATGTTAATCAATAAAATACGACTGGAAATCCTTTTATTTTAAGTTTATCAGCAGTGCCAGTTACTGGAATGTCTAGATCGCAAGCGATCCGTGGAGGATTTCTGGTACCTGTACTGGCAACTATTGCAAAAACGGTACTACCTAAACTACTACCAGTATTAGGCACGCTGGGGATAGCTGCTGCTTCGGGTGCGATATCCGGGGCGGCAAAAAAAAGCTTTGTCGGGTGATGGTATTAAACAATTAGTGTAAAATGCGAGCATTTCACTTTTGTCTAACGGTTATAAATAAAAATTGCCCAAAACACGAAGTGTTAAGAAACGTAACACAGCAAAGAAACGTAAACAACTAAAAAGAGACGAACCGGAAAGCAGTTCAAGGTGGATTCATATAGCCGTTGCTAGCAGCAATAGCGGGAAGTCTACTTCCCAATCTGCTGTGGATAGAACGTGGAAGAGGACTAATGCTACCTGGTACCAGACGCCGAAAGCGTCCCCGTTGAGCAACTTTAAGATTCTCGATAAACTTAAATATGTTAACGGATTTCAAGGAGTATTTTCTAAAGATGAGCTCGGGATTCGAAGAATCCTACCGCTAGCGGTCCAATCACTTCGCTCTCTGCCAGCTGCAGCAAGCTGTGTAATAAAAAATTTAAACGACGGATCTGGCACGCATTGGGTAGCTCTTTATAGAAACAACTATTTTGATTCGTTTGGGCTGCCAACAAGTGATATTACCAAACAGTACGTGCTATCGTTCAATTACAAAAAAAAAAATCAATTACTCTTCTAATCAACTACAGCCAGTTGGAACTGCAGCTTGTGGATACTATTGTGTTATGTTTATCAAACAAATGGCCGGGATGCAAACATCCGGGACAAATGGCGACTTTCTGAAATTTATATTACAAATTACACCTAAACCAAGCTTGGAAAACAAATAAATTGCAATATTATCTAACAAGCAAATATAAAAATGACCACGTATTGCTTGAAGTGCAGAAGTAAAACGGAAAATATAAACGAAACTATAGAAACTACTAGGAATAACCAACTAAGGCTGAAAAGAATACATTCTGCCTGTGGCAAAAAAGAGCATGTTTCTCAAATGTGACTCACTATTACCTGGAGATCAGGGAATGTCAAGAAGTCCTAATACATGTACTATTTTAGTCGACGATTAAATCATAAAAAAAAATGCAAAGCCAGTTTGCAAGCAAAGCGTGTACATGTAAAGCTGACCACGATCTCTGTATAGAGCAGGATAAAATAGTAACTTATTGTCAGTGTTGCAACCAGCGAGCTATAATCGGATCCTGCTTAGATATTCACAAGTTAATTGGTAAATTACCAAAACCCAAACATCGATGGACCTTGCCATTTCACAAGTATACGGGGCCTTGGAAACCGCTCGATAAGCAATTTGATGAAAATGATAATCCGGTATAAGGTCCAGAGCCGTACAGTCAGGTCAACAAAATCGCAATGCGTCATGACATATGTTACCCTGACAACGAAACCGATAAATCTGGTTGCGACTGTATTATGCTTGATTAGCTAAGCGATATGAGACCGAAGGGAATAATATAATGAATTGATCGTAAGATACTAGAAGGTATCATTGGATCGAAATATAAACTTGGTATCGGAACGATGTCCTTTGGTAAAAATGTACTTTATGATAGCGGATTTGAAAGCGCTAGACCGCAGATCGGTCTCGCACATGAACTTCATAGATCTAACAAAAAATTCCTCGACGAAAAGTTGCTGCAAATTCAGTTGATCACATATGGGCAATAGATCTAGCCAATATGTTAAATATTGCTAAGCACAATGACAATAAAAGGTACTTGATGAATGTAGATGATATTTTTAGTAAATACGCGTTTAGTGTACCTGTTACAGATAAAACTGGAACAACCATAACTGATGCGATGCGAGGTATTATCATCAACACGGAAAGAAAGCCTAATAAGGTAGGGACAGATTACGGAGAGGAGTTTTTTAATAAGCAATTCGGACAGTTTCTGGAACAAAATAAAATCACCAAATACATCACCGGGAATGAAGGGAGAAGTGTCAACGTCGAGAGATTTAACTTACAAACTAAACGACTCAGCAAGAGAAGAAATTATTCGAAGTTTCTACGAACAGGAACTACAGCGGACAGATCAAGATACATTTATCATCGAGCGAGTAATAACAAGGAAAGGTAAGCGGAATTTGGTCAGATGGAGAGGTTACGGCATCAGTTTTAATAGCTGGATACCAACTAGCGAAATCAAAATCGCTAGCTATCCAACGATCCAATCCAGTCATGGTAAATCTTGTCGTATTTCAAAAGGACAAACTTACATTTTACTGGCCTGCACAATGATATCAAATGTTCTCTTCGTGTTGTTGTTAGTGCACCCTCTCCCATCAAGTTAAACATTTTAACAAAGAGAAAATCAAACTTTATATTTTGTCAACGGCCATAAACTTCTAACTGTCCACGATTCGTGAATGATCTTAACAACTCCCAGAATATATGATGTTCAGAGACAGTAAAATTAAACTTTTTAATCTTTTAGAGAGGTGACATTTTACATTATACCATGATTTTGCTGCGATTTAAACATGTTGATCTTCTTGTACTATACCTGGCTCATCTGCAAATTGATTCTCGATAATAGGGAATAAATACGTTTCTAGATCAAATTCGAGATGTTTTGCATACTAATTGTCAGTATTGGAATGCGAAGAATTCTGATGCGCTGGCTGATGCTCTGTAACACGATCGATATCACAGTAAAAACCTGATAACATTTTCGTGAAGAAGAAATTTGTTTGAGACGTCTTATACATAAGACTTTCATCTAAATTACTGTAATAAAATGCCGGATGAAATAAGAAGAATTGTAAGAGCTAAACTCTTAACATGAATTTCTTATTCGACGCTGTCAAGCTGTTTATGAGTAATCAAAAAAAAAAAAACCAGAAAAAAAGTATGTGAACTTTATCGTTGAATACGATCCTTATTCGGCATTTGATGTGTTACTGACAGATTCTGAGGTATCAAAACTTGAAAAATATGAAAAAAAAATATTTGTTAGATATGATAGAGACACCATCATGAAATGGGCTCACTGCTGTTTGACAAGGGACGATCTAAGAAATATTCTGAAAGCTGATATGTGAATAAACTACAATTTTGTGTTAATTATCAAATAATGGATAGATTTTTTACTCGAGCTAATATTGTAAATCCCTTTCAGCTGGAACAGGCTGTAAGAAATATGGTCCGCTGCGACAACAACGTGGTAGCTCGCTTTGAAGTAGAACAAAAAAAAAAATATAATTTCAGTTTGTTAAGCAGCATATAACTTGATCACATACTGAAATAGGGAAAGCTCCTAGTCGAATACGACAAAGAAACCTTAAATAAATATCTCAATTTCTGCTTGACAAACAACGACGTCGCTAATATTTTAAACAGCAGGTGATTCGTAACGAAAGATGATTTTAGGCCCTGTTCATTTCGACGTGGTAGATTTATAGACTCCATCAGCAACAAATTTTACTAACCTTAAGTTAATGTCAAAATACGTTGAAGCTGATGAAATAGAAGGAAACGAGATTTCTTCGCTAGCTCAGAGTTAATTGATACTACCGGTTTTAGATTTTTAAAATTGTTAGGATTTCCTGCATTACCTGGTCGTCTATTTTCTTTCTGTGTTACAAGATCTAAATTCTCAATTCGGTTATCAACTCTGATATTGTTGAGATGATCTATTACCAAACCACCCGAGATAGGCGCATGAAAACCTCAAACACGAACCTGTGAGAATAATAAAGTAATTTGATTAGTTTTTGTTCAACTAATCCTTATAAGATAACCAAAATTATCAATATTTCCAAAAAGATGTTTTGTTTTAATATGTCTTATAACACCTCTGTCGTTGGCTTCATATAAATTTTAAACAGGATGTGGTTGAAACTCGTCTTGCAATGAGAAGTTGGCGATATTATTGTCAGTAATACTCATATTTACTTGATAGACTCGCATCCCCGTTGGAATGTCATCACAAAACAACGAATAAATGAAGTGCTTGATTAACATCTCGGTATACTCGGTATCATCAGCACCTTTCACCTTTATCCTATAACCAGCCGGAGTTCGAATCCCTAACGAAGCCTTAGTTTTAAGATTAATCACCACTCCTAGCATATTTCCTGCATAGCAGTTGTACTTCTTGTGAACGTAGAATATCTTCTGGTCGTTAACCGTTGGTATGATTCCACTGAGTATAATTTTGCTCATTTTATAATAAAAGCAATTTCGTTTCTTTAATTGATAAATTTCACAGCACACTCAATTAAAGAAATATAAAACAGGAGATATAGTGATGTTGAAACTTGCCGATATCGCATAGTGAAGTCTATTCTCGACACAAAGATATCAACCTAGAAAAATTGCAACCGAATTTTCTGGGTTTGATAACAGTTGGCAGTTTGATAATAAGCGTTTGCTAGCAAATTTCTCTGGCAAAATTTATATCATCTGCTTCATCCAACAATTAAATCTGAGCTTGCCACGCATTAGGGTTTAAAGATAATAGTTAAGATTTCTAAGCTAAATATATCTCTGGAATCCCAACAGAAAGCCTGCGCCTACGTCAGAGCAGCCTGCTGCTCAGCAACGTGAGGAATTTGCCGATCTTATATTACATCAAAATGTAGTCGAATTCTAACAGGGACAGATTTAATATCGCTGTCAGATAATATATTTCAGGGGATATGGAAAAAAATCAACGAGTACACTGCATCTGGTTCTGGCTGAAAATTTGATGAAATAACATAAATACTGATTCACACTATGAAATATAATCCATTGCGAGGTAGCTGGTATGACGAGCTGCCAACTTAAATCAAACACTCAAAATGTTGTATTAATGTAAAGAATTATGATAAAATATTTCCAATGGGCAGTATTATCAGCGTTATTTCCTGCACGGGATCATCCTTATCAAGTATCGAATTATACTAGTCATGTTAACAATCTAAACTTTAGAAGGATTGTCGTTCCTGTTTCTGAATATCAAATTCCAAAATTCGAAAAGCAAAACAAACAGCTTTTACCTGGAGGTATTAATTTATTTGGTGATGATGATGAACAAAATATATATCCCAGATACATCAGCGATCTAGCATCAAAAAATCTGTAAATTTACTATTTTATAAAAATCATTACGTGTGGATAAAAATCTTCAACGGGCTAGTCTGAGGTCAGTATAACAGGCACAAAAAAAAGATATTTTTCTGTGTCAGGTGTTTGCATGGTTGTAAATCCCAACAGGTTCTTGATAGACATCTCGAATACTGCTCTAATGTATAGCGAATATCTATGCCTGTTGAAGACGAAAAATTATTACAATTTACAAATTACAGACACAAGATGAAAGTGCCTTTTACAATATATGCAGATTTCGAGTCTGTTTTACTTCCAGTGCAAGGAGCAGAAAATAACCCTGATAAATCTTCGACAAGGAAAATACAACAACATATTCCTTGCGGAGTAGCATATAAAGTCACTTCTGCTGTTGATAAATCTTTATCAAAACCAATAAAGATTTATCGTGGAGAGAATCCTGCTGTCTGAAGAACCTTATCGATGAGACTGATTTCATCATGATACAAGCTAAGACAAACAAAAATGAAACCACTAACAGTAAAACAAGAAGGTGATTTTAATTACAGCAGAAATATGCCATATTTGTGAGGGGGGCGCTTGGACTTGACCGTGTAAAAGATCACTGTCATATTACTGGAAAGTATCGCACTCCAGCACATGATGAATGTAATTTAAAATACACCGCACCAGATTTCGTTCCTGTTGTCTTTCATAATTTCAAAGGATATGATTCTCGTATTATAGTTGAAGCATTCGGTAATAAGGATATAATAAACCGCCTGAAAATTAATAACAACAATAAAATAAAGTGAATCACAAATTACACTGAAAAGTACATGTCAGTGACACTAGGCAAGTTGTGATTTATTGAAAGCCTGCAGTTTATGTCAGCATCACTGGATGAGCTCGTAAAAGCCTCCGGTAAATTTAATAGTTTGATTGAACATTGCGGTGATAAATCAAGTTTATTGACACGAAAAGGTATCTTTCCCTACGAATATCTTTATGATTAGAGCAGATTTGATGAAACGTGTCTACCTGACAAAGACAAGTTTTATTCTAGGTTAAATCTTGAGAGTATCAGTGATGATCTTTATGCTTATACTCGATCGATATGGGACTCGTTCGGCTGCAAAACGTAGGAGATTATCCTGATTTATATCTTATCACCGATATACTGTAGCTCGCAGATATATTTAAAAATTTCAGTGATGTCAGCGCTGATAACTACGGACTCGACCCAGCTTGGTACTATTCGGCACCAAAACTAAGTTGGGATGCATTACTCAAGCACAGTAAAATAAAACTAGAGTTGTTAACAGAGGCAGATATTTTCAACTTTATAGAACGTAGAATTCGAGGCGGAATTAGTGTCATAACAAAAAATATTCCAAAGCAAATAATAAATATCTACCTGACAATGATAAGACAGCACCACCAAGTTTTATAACCTATCTGGATGAAAATAATGTATATGTTCACGGAATGTCGGAGTCTATGCTATATGGTCGGTTTTATTTGGATCAGTGAAAAACAGTTTTTTGATGAAACTGATAAAACAGTAACAGCGGGATGCGAGAATTCTGATGTTAGTTATTTTGTAGAGTTGATTTTGACTATCCTGTTGAGCTTCATGATGCGCATAATGACTATCCATTTTGTCCAGAATCAGTGCTGATCGATTTTACAGTTTATGATCAGAAAAAGAGAAATTATTCGCAGGGTAAATCTGTTGTACACAAATTAGTTCCTAATCTGCTTGACAAACGGAGATACGTTTTACACTGTAAAAATCTAAAACAAGCATTTGATCACAAACTTGTTCTAAGAAAAGTTCATCGTGTGTTAAAATTTAATTAATCACCGTGCATAAAGATTTATATAGACTCAAACACAGCACGACGAGCAGCTGCAAAAACAGAATTCGAATAAAACTTTTTCAAGCTTATGAACAACAGTGCTTTTGGCAAGACCATGGAAACATCAGAAAGCGAGTCAATATTGAAATCATCAATGACATAAAACGTCGTAATAAACTTATAGCATCTGAATATTTTGTTAGTATGAAAATATTTAATGAAAATCTAGTAGCCATTCAACGAAGAAAGACAAATCTGAAGTTGAACAAGCCAGTTTATGTCGGTATGGCAGTACTTGAGATATCAAAATGGTTGATATACCAATTTCATGACGATTTTGTCAAGGTTAAGTGGCCTGATGCAGAGCTGTTATTTACAGATACTGACTCGCTTATGTACAAGATAAAATCTGATATATATTTATCAAGAGTTTTACGATAACCGAGAAATGTTTGATCTTTCAGATTATCCAAAAAACAGCGGATTTCACTGAGGTGATAATAAAAATGTTATAGGAAAATTTAAGGATGAGGTTTCTATGAAAATTATAACCGAGTTCATCGGATAGCGTAGTAAAATGTACTGTCTAAAACTAGCTGCTAATAAAATTAAGAAACGAGTTAAGAGATTAAAAAGAAATGTGGTCGGTAAGGTGATAGGATTCAATAATTATGAAGCTGCGTTAGACAGATTTTCTAGTTGAGATGATGGCAATAAGATCAAATTGTCATAAAATTGAGACTGATGTTATTATAAAATCTGGTCTTTGTAATTTTGATGATAAAAGATACTGCTCAGATGGGATCAGTACATTTGCGTTAGGATATAAAAAGTCTGATAGTAGTGATTTTAGCAAGGTGGATTTTTTAGATTGGTTATTACAGTAAATCGCTAGCGATTCATATACATATTTTGACAATGTTAAGTATAATGGAGTGCAAGGCACAAACTGCTAGCAGTTCAATTTCTTTGAAATATAAATATAAATCGCTAGCGATTTCAAGTAAAAAACTGCAGTAGTAGAGTATAAGGGGGCGTTTCTTAGCCAAAATCCTATTTTGTATTACGACGATGATGATTCAATGATAGGTCCTTGATAGATAATCAATAATGAAATCGACTCTGCTGCCTCAGCAAGTTCTTTTCATATTTTGTTTAGACTAACATGGGGGGGGGGTCTGACAGGGTAATCATGCTATCGTCCTAATACGAAATAGAGTTTTGGCTAACATACCCCGCTATACTCTACTACTCGCGCAAGTTGAGCTTATACCGGCTATTTATATCTCTTCGGAAACCATAGCTCCTATTTGGAAGCAAATTGTTCTAACCATTAAATTACCATAGTTTCCAATAAAATAACCAGTATAAGAAATATTATCCATACTTGTTATAAGTCTTCTGCAACATCACTTGGTGTACGAAGATTTTTGTCCGTGGATTCCGGCACAAAAATGTCGTCCATTTTAGAAAGTAATTTTATTTCCTTTCATCTTTAGAAGCAACTTTTTCTTTAGGTCTGCTTGTTTACTAAGCATGCTAACCATACCCTGCCATCAGACTCCCGGAGTCACCACCAAGACTTGAGTCATCTTCACTGCGTGCAGCTGAAATGCTATGCAAAGAGCATATCACAGGATTGTTTATCTGATATGTAAGTTATTCCGAGAGCTGAATGAGTTCAGAAAGAATACACGAGCAGACGATAACACACTTACATTTTTTCCAAATTAACAAATTGTGGAACAAAGTATGGCTTGAGATTTGTATGAATGGATTAAATAATTCTCACCTAAAGTGTAATTATGCAGGTAAACAATAATGGATCGGTAAACTGGTTTAATTACATAATGCCTGAATATTATTGTCATAGGAGAAATGTGTGTCTCGAAGTTTATCAAAATAATGTTTCTTAATGCCAGTGATATTTCTCTTTGTAAAATAGGTAATTACAGGTTATTTTCAAGGAAAAAAAATTGCAGCTGTACTCTGTTCCGCCTTGGATGCGGGAGGTCGCGGGATCGAATCCCGGTCGAGTCATACCAAAGACTTATAAAAATGGCACTAGTAGCTGCCTCTCTTGGCGCTCAGCATTAAGAGGTTAGTGCTAGGACTGGTCGGCCCTGTGACAAGATAATGCGACTGGGTGAGACATCATGCTACATTTCTGTGGCATGATGCCCCAGTGCTAGACATCACTATAAACTGTCACACTCCAGATATCGTAGCGATATGACTTAAAAATTATTAAAGTTATGTTAAAATCGAAATAACACACACACACACACACACACACACACACACACACACACACACACACACACACACACATTCTTGTAAAACCTACAAAACGGGGACATATGATTTTTACCATCAAAACGGGGACATTTTTAGTTTAACAAATTATGAACGATAAAGATCTATTTTACTATGCATTTGATATATACATGTCATTTCTAATTGATTTGTGGTTAATTTCCAAGAAACACTGTATGAGAATCTTTGCCATCAGAACGAGGGCACACACATATACAGTGTTAGAAATTATACAATCAAATAGGGGACATTCAATAAGTATGTATTTTGATTCTAAATAGAAATCAATTCACTGTAAATACTGCAGTAATCTCACCTCATGCACATAGTTCCCATCCATATTAACAAACTGAATTAAAATTATCACGCTGAATTTTTATATAATGTTTTATATATATATATATATATATATATATATATATATATACAAGTAAAAATGTACGTCCAGGAGTTTGAAGAAGTTAAATTGTCAGAGTTGTGTGAAAATACAGAGAATGTGTTCCTTTTTCTAAAATGAAATAATGAAAGATCTGCATGCCAGTCTTCAGTTAAAATAATTTTATTGGCAAGACTACGGTTTAGAATTTAAAATGTCCCACAAAATAAAACATTTTTAACTTTGGTGTACAAAAATTTGCCACTTTAGTGCAATTCCCTTCATTAATAAGCCAATGCATGATAAGATCTCTTCGATATGAAACAAACCAAAAATTTATTTTGTATGATGGCATGGTTTAGTTTTAGTGAGCTCAGGTCACAGCCGCATAAGTGTCCCTGGAGCGAAATAGTCCCTATTAAAATCTAATTGTGTGGATTGATTGTGCAGTATTCATGGTAGAGACTGGTAAATCGTACAATGGAATGATTGAGATGGGACTGTCCCGTTATCTGGAGACGCCTTTTATTCTTACTATGATGGTAAATATGGCGTAGAGTTACAGGGGAAATGAGGCTTAAAATCATGATTTGACTGACTTAAGGTAGCGTAGGAAAAATAGTTCCCGGTATTTGGTGTTTGAGTTGTGATTTGTATTTTATGGTAGTTAAGTACCGGCGCTATGTTACGGAAACGTATTAAGGAGAAACAATGCATTTGTGAGGTAGGCAGGCAATTGTGAAGTTGTGATGTAAATGTGTTGTTGTGATATTGGTGGTCATGCATTAATTAGAGTGAAATTATTATAGTTTGTTTCATTCGTTCACTAAAGAGACCTCTTGCATGTAACAGTATTAATGTTCTGCCTTTCGCTTAGTGAAATCAGTTGTGAATTTAATGTTGCATATTTGTGGTCATTGATTACCGGTAATTAGAGAAAAATTGACGACTGTTATCATTGGGTCCTTAGAAATAGTGGAAAACAAGGGACTTACGGCTAGAAAGGAATGAATCTAGTAAGAAGGAAGAATGACAGACAGAAGTAACGAAGCAGAGAGAGAGAGAGAGAGAGAGAGAGAGAGAGAGAGAGAGAGAGAATATAAAAAGGTACTGACTAAACGAGGAAAGAATGAGAAATATTTGATAATTTACCTCTGAATCAAACAAAATTTATCTGATTGTTTTGTTTCAAATTATTTATACTTCAGCCAGCATGCACATTTATGATACATCGAGAAACACTAAATATGAGTATGAAAACTTGTATTTTCAGCGTCATGGCTGGTGCTATGTACAAGTACTTACACAAGTTATTTTTATTTCCTATTGGTTCAAGCTTAACTTGTCGGACTTAACTCTAATGCGGTTCATTGGAGGAAGGAAATGGAATTATGTTTTGATTACCGTGTAGACTGTTAGTTATTATTCTTCTAACCACATCTGTATGAACTAAAATCTATGTTGATATTTTCCAGTGTATTTCTTATCCAAATGTGCATGTCTCAGAGTTATGAACGTTGGACTACCCATTAATAAACATGTATGTCGATATGCTGTCTGTGTTAAAATAGAAAATATATCACATATATTTGTCTATGTATACATAAATGATTTAAATCCTGTTAGCTCTTACTGGTGCCATCTTCGGTGAGTAATTCAGAAGCAAAGTGCGCAAGCCGACAGCAAAACAGTGTGAATTTTTACCGCGTAAACGGGGACGCAGTTTTCCGACTGAAACACACGAGGTTTTGAGTCGAGTGGGACGTGCGTATTGTTGTGTATAGCATGATGTGAAAAAATACCAACAAAACAGGGACATGTTCATATACGCTAATTTCAAGGTTTGTTTCATTAAATAAGGCCTTGACATTCCATTTAAGCCGACATTACAAAACGGGGACGTCCCCGTTTCGATGTGTGTCCCCTGTCTGTTGGTGTGTATTCACACTGATGTCCCCGTTTCGCCGCTTTTACACACACACACACACACACACACACACACACACACACACACACACACACGAGTACGTAACCATCATTAGGGCGACATATGTCACAGAGCAGCATTAGGATGACATAATGACATCATGTTGTGTTGTGTAACTGTAGCACATATATGTATATGAATTCATCAAAATAAATTATATTTCTTATTATCAATCAGCGATATTTATGTTTGAAACAACAAAGCTTATTTTTAAATGAAAGCACACTTGTCGCCTTTATACTGCGTCGCCGTAATGCTTACATACAATTGTGACAGTCAAAACATCCTTATGGCGACCGAATCTTCACATATACTCAGTCGAATCCAGCATTAAGGTGTCATTGTTTATAAGGCTCCTATTGCCATACCAAACAAAACAGGAAAATCAAGGTATATTTTAAGATGATCAGAATCATAAATATATGCCTTTTTAAAACTGCATTACAACGTCTGTACATCGATTTGCAAAAGTCTGCATGTTTAACTTTTTTAAATGTCATAGGGAGCCATGTAGATGAAAGACGTAACTTGCAGTCTGAGTTTTAAGCCATAATAATTATTTAACTCCTTCAGAAGGCGTGTAATCATAGTATATTTAGGACCCATGAATAGATAAATTAAATTTTGCCCTCTTCCATTCCCCTTACTGAAGTGACCTAAATGTGATATTTGCTTGAAACATGTGAATAACGGGTAGATAAAAATATTTAAGCGAAATGTATTCATTAGTAGCTCTACGCTAGCAAAGTTTAATTTTATAGTATGCTCAAACGAATTGATAGCAATATGTATCACAGACTGGAATAGCAGGTTTCTTACTGTATCCTGCGCGATAATGACATGTTTACCATTTAAGTCCTGCTGTTTTTTCGGGGGTGGGAGCGGGGTGTTGTTGCTGTTTATTTTGTACATTCGCACAGATAATATAAATCTAGCAGGCTAATAAAGGAATCGAAGTTAATACTATCCTGAAAATTCTATTAATCTAATTTAATTTTAATCAAAGTTACAATACATGTTAGGCTTCTGATTTTGAGTTTGAGTTTGATTTTTCCTTAAAATACGGAGCCAGAAACTTAGGTATGGAATACCTGCAATCATCCGTTAGCAAGGTAGTATTAGAGTAATCTCTAATATTTCCAGTTCAAAAGGTTACAAAACTAAGTTACAGTTTGTTGTTCAGTCTCATCATATTATTCCGACACAAATCATTTAACAACGTTTGATACTTTCCTTCTGTATCACCAAATTGGCAGTTGTAAGCACAAGAACAAACCAAAGAATTCATTTCAATGCTCTATCTGAAACTAAATCACGACTGAGTCATATAGGCGGTACTATTTTCTCTTCTAGTTCTAAAGATTAATATGTAGAATATTTGACTGTTCCACTAAATAAAGCTTTTTGAGGTGCAATTTATAACATTATATGCATTCACAATTAAATATACAAACAACATTTAAGGTAAGGTCATTTCTTCTTTCTTTTCTTTCATTTTTATTGTGCGATCACCTTTATATAGTAGAAATGATTTGCGTCGCACACAGATCTTCAGTAAGAGATAACATTGCTTCATGAACAAGTCACGCAAATTAGTAAATTGATAAATAGGTATTTTCATGATACCGACTTTAAAACTATACAGGTGTAGATACCCGGTTTTAACTTGTTCAACGGTTTAGGTTGTGTGTGTGTGTGTGTGTGTGTGTGTGTGTGTGTGTGTGTTGCCACGAAATTAAGGAATTAATATAGTTAATTTCCACGTAGAGGACGAACACCAATATTTTCGGCGAATAAGAGACTTCAGAAGCCTCTAAGTCTCGTAATAAATCATATCAGCCATCAATACTATACAAAGTTCCATGAGCACACAGTTTTTGATGTTATCAATGACTGTCTAATTTTTACAATGAAAGTTAACACAGTTGCATGTTGACTTTTTAGATTCATACACCATGTGTTACTCGTGTTTATTTCTTGTCTTTTTGTAACAGGCAGAAACCTTGTTTGGTGCAACTTTATACCAGAAAAAAGAATCAAAATAAATAATGGATTTTAAATTTAATGAATAGTTTATGAAGAGACAACATTTATGACAAATATATGGGAAGGAAGGAAAAACGTGTTTATCTTCTTTGATATTTTCTTAACACACAGTTTCCATGGCAACACGCAAGTGAACACAAAACTATATGTCAGATACTAAATCAAGCACACCTCATACTTTTAACATCCATTATTCGAAGATATTTGAAAGGGGGTGGGGGCTGAAAATGACCCTTATCCTATATACTTCTTTCCACTTGTCGATAGGTTGTCATTTCTCTATGAAGCCTCATCCCGTTGGTAGCCTCAGCAATATGGCTTTTCTTTCTCACTCGGCGTCAGAGAAACCTAGCTGTTTTGCCAACCCTACTATTCTTAACCCAGTATGGTTGTTTCAGTCAAGTCGTATCAGTCATGATATTCTCGCACTTGGATCTACTTCTCGAAAGAAGAAACCCTTGTTGTATCCTTCTGTGCCTGGCGGACTTGTTACAAAATCAAACAACAACACATATATAACAAAAATAAATTCACCTATAGACCAACTTAAGGTCTCTCCAATTCTGATAACACACCATACAAGTTGAGAAACTGTTCTTCTTGGATGTGATGCACAACTTTCCAAAGCTCATTATTTTGGGTTCAAAATCAATCACTTGCATCTTTATTAACACTTTCTCAGCTCAGACAATCTGATACTCATAACTTTAAAATTAGTGTCATTGTCACTATCATCAACCATCATTTGTAAATCTAAAGATGAACTACGTTTCGAACATGGGCGCCCGCAGGATTTTTTG
>JAECUM010042118.1:0-24320 GCA_016617855.1 Megalonaias nervosa
AGAAGCTTTGCAGTCTGGAGATGATCAACACTTAAAAGTTACTACCTAAGAGCCGCAGAAAATTGTACAGTTACCCGCTCACTAAATCATTGGTCGCCCTTTAGAAAATAATGTATCAAATCGTGTACCAGAAACGCGTGGGGCTTCACTTTATGGTACTGACACGCCGATATGGCCCGGTATATAAAGGAGAAGACTTCCGAGACCTACAGTTCATTGTGACTCCAAACGCCGAACTAAAAGGACGAATCATTTCACACACCACAAGAGAACGAGGGGATCAAGTTCAGTGATAAACTCGATTATGATGCTATGGCTTGCGATTGCATCATGCCGTACACTGCGACATCATCTATTCAGCACGAGATGGGCACTTCTGTATTACTACTACTACTACTACGACCACCATAGAAAGTGATGCTTGTGAGTGTAAAGCCCTACTAAAACGGTTTATTTATGTCCGCCAGTCAACGGATTAGATCCTACACGGCCATTAAATGTTACTTGTAAAAGTAATAACGTGCGTCTTCCACCCTACGAACTTCATTCATGCCTGAGCTTACTAATTCGGGCATAACCACTACTTCATCGAAATGCGCCCATCAACGAAAAATACTCGTTCCCTGTGGCTCTGAGACTTTGAAAGTCGATTCCAAATGTTCAAAGAAATGTGGCCTAAATATATGGGAGGACCTACCCACGAATAATCAATCAGTGCTGGGTTTATCTACTTGGGAGAAGGAGATAAAATCAAGTTTTTCAGTTGCGGTGTATCACTACACGAGTGGGAGCAGAGAGACACGGCTTACCTGAGCATGGTCAATGGTCTCTGTACTGTCACTACCTTCCTTTAGTGGCACCTATGTAATACCTTCATATATACCCTATATGAGAACATTTGTGGTTTGCCTCCGGAGTTGAGAGAAAGACTTTTACTGAGAGTTCGTCAAGATACAAGTTAAACCCACAGAACATATGCATCATTTACATCACCGATTGTTTTAACCACTGGTACGTGAATGCTATAAGAGGATTGATTTTGCTGAAAGTGTTCAAATGGTTAGACATTGATGAACTACCTGAGATTTAGAAGGCTTTCGATGCTGCTACTTCTACGTACAAGGTGACAATACTAAACAAAAGCATTACAACAAAAGTTTACAAGAACCAGTATTGCCTCAAGAGGTAACTTCTGTGCGACGTGTGATGTGGGAGTTAGTTACTAAAAACTTTCGTTTTGATACTGGAGTGAAAAAGACTGTGCAAACGTACATCTATTGCCTCCAAAAGAAAGACATTACTGTGAATCACTAGTTTAGAAGAACACATTCAGAATTTACATCTAGTACAAAAGCTTCCTGACATGCCACAATCTTGATCAGTAACGTTGCGACAGGTTCATTGGAAGAAAATCAGCAAACATATTGACACCTTGGAGGATTACCAAAACCTTTAACAAGGACTGTTTCCTTTGAATTTCGGGCGCCATGTGATGTGTGTTAATGACATCGTTTCTGGCATTTTATTTACCAGCAGATTCCTTATGGACTATTTACGAACAGTACCTACATAGACATCATGGCTACTCCTTTAAATGTGCACGAGACACTCATCATGTTAAAAGCGTTGCGCTTTCATATCGATACTTGTCAACCTCTGCGTGCAAAGAAGACTCGTAAAACTTTATCGACTTTGGATGCTTACCAAAATGTGTGTGTAGCTTGTGACCTACTGTTACGAGTCTATGCTCTTAAAATAAGTAACAGAAAAGAGTGAAGACAACAAGCCTTGTAAAATTTAAAAATAATTTATTTCCCTAGAAAATAAAGTGAAAAATGAGAAAACAGAACTTAAAGCATTGCGAACTAAATCCAAAAGTAATCCAAGAATTAAAGACACAAGTCATAGTAATAAAAAGTCCTGAATACAATTCAGTTCAAGTCCCAAAGAGATTTACGATTGAAGGCGATGACGTGTATGTTATAGCCTGCGTCGGACTGGTGTGTCAACAGTCTCTTGTTGAATCACAGAAATATTATTCCAGGTTTGAATTCAGTATAAATTCCAATGAATGTCTTTATCCAAGAATTTTGTCAAAGCAGTTTTGTATTTCCAGAGAAAATAACCACTTGAATTCAAGAATTTGAAGAAAATAAAATTCAGCCCAAACTGGACACAACATAATACAAGATAAAATGCCAGATGTTAAACCACAACTGGTACAATTATGACAGTCGCAAGATAATATAGTTCTGTGTTTGACCTCAGGTCACAAATTAACATGTTCTAAAAACAACGTTTACCTAATGGAAAATAACTTTCTAGCATGATTTTTGTTAACTTTACCAGTGACCGTTCCATGGATGTGTTTCCCAACAATACCTTGCGATGTTTAACGTCCAAATTACCTCAGGCAATGCCATTTGATCACGAAGTTCATTCGGAAATGTTTTGGTAGAAATCGTTCATCACACACAAACCGTATGCATCAACGAGAATCAAAGCACTTTCGTGGTCGACTTCCTCAACGAACAAGTGCAACAACACTAGGATACAATGATCATCAGGTGTACGAATTCAACAAGCCATCACCAACCAATCCTTGATTGAATACCTACACCATTGGAAGGGGACCCGAGTGACCGAGTGGTCTAAAGCGCCGACCGTTTCACCTCTGTCTGCGTGGGTTTGAGTCACGGAATCGGCCAATGTGGGTATGTGAGAAATCTTGCCAGCAGCTTCTCGTGGGTCGGTTGTTCTTTCCGTGGTTTTCCCGGATTTTTCCTCCACTATTTATACTGGCCACCATGTATAGTCTATCTTGTGCTGAAAAATGGCGTTAATCAATTAAACAAACCCAATAACAACAACACCATGGGAATTCCTGTGAGGTATTATGTTAATGGTCAACATGTAGCGGAAAGAATTGCTTCCATGTTGAACGAACAGTTTAGCAAAGCCCTGGTCAAAAATAACAAATTTGTCAAGATCGAAGCCATAAAATTTCGTAGCGTCAGGACATGTATTTTTCGGATACCAAAACTTTGGACGACACTTTTTGTCCTGGTTTGTGTGTTATTTTGATTCATTCCTAAAGGTTCCAAGAAAACCATCAACAGCAACTAGGAGTTTTTCAAGTATTCTAAATACCTTGCGCAGCTTAACGAAGGAATGAATTTAATGTTTGTGTACTCCGATGTGGTGGAGTAGAATGCTGCGTCATTACTGAGAGTCATTCCTTTCAAAGTGGATTTTGCAATGCCTGTTTACAAGGAGGGTGAAAACACGTGCCATGTTCACCGTGAATTTGTAGATCCTTACTATTTGGCTATCAGCAAGTTATATTTTGACACCGTAAGCATTGGCATAAAAGGAGATCTTTGACAAAATATTCCATTCTAGAAAGGAAAAAAAAAACTAACTGGTGAAACTTCATTCTCGAGAAAGATTCTTTAGCGTCTTGTAAGTCACGTATCCTATGCACCGAGGAGTCGCTTGACAACGAGGACATGGTTTACGAGACACGCTGAAATCTGCGTTTCGTTCAGTGGCCCCCCGTCCTGAATCTGTTGTTCAAAGATGCCGCTTTGACGCAAGGAAACTAATTTCTCCAAAATGTCACAATGAATAACAAACTTCCAAAGAAGCCTTGTTGAGAGCAGACACAAATGTGTTGCTTCCAACTTGAAAAGACATTTTAGCTCGACGATAAACTCCTATAAATGCGCTGCACGATGCGGAGCAAGGCATTGCTTCTTCCTTCACCCCAAGCAAGGGCAAGGCAGAAATAGACCACGAAGTCACCCCTCCAGAGTTGATCAGAAACACGTTACGAGAAAGACGTAGAAGAGAAGAACAGTCAGAGAATTAGACATCTTTGATTATTAAAGAGAAAAAAAATGGTACACCGAAAGTCTTGTGAATTTTCAAAATCAGAACTGGATCTTTTTGCCATGCTACCCACCATGATGGCGATGCAAGATTTCTAATAGGTATAATTTCATCAGGTCTCGTCATTGGCTACCCCAGCCCCGTCAAATCTGAAATCAAAGGACAGACGGATGATTACATTTATTTGAATAGCAGGCACTTGTACATGAATGTCAACGTTCTCGAAATGAACGAATTGCTCCAGAATCCGATGCCAGATTAGCTCCCGTCAACAGTTTTATTAATTCCTTGTTCAGCGAGGTGGATTTATATTTGAATAACAGTCTGGTTAGCAGCAGCATGGATACTACTTACACTAATTGAGCGTACCTAGAAAATTTCTTGATATACGTGGTAGAAGCCAAGAACATTCATTTGGGTGCTTGCGTAATATAGTAGTATTGATATTTTGAGGTTCCTCTCTCAGAGACCCCCAACCCCTCCAAAACGTTATACGTTAAAATTTTTGTCAGCAGCCTTTTTTAGCTTAAAATGATGACTTTCATTTCTGACAAAATTTGTTTTGTCGTGGTAGGGGGTCTCTGAGATAGGGACAACTCAAATATACACATACTACTGAAATAATGTTGTTATTTTTTAAGTTTAGACAAAATTTCATATTAAACAATGAAATATTATATATAATGTATCATTATAATAAAATCCGACATGTTGGATTTGATTTGACAAACAAATTTTGTAAGAGATTTAATTCAATCAAAACAGCCTCAAGCTATACTGGTATAAAACCTAAAATAATAAGCGATTGTATTAAAAATGTTGGTTACCATATATCACCAAAATATGGGTAAGAATGGTTATTCGCGATTGAAAATGACGAACGAATAAGAGGTTGGGCAGATGATGTGATGACATTTATTGACAATATGGTTGATATTGTATTTGATAACGATATTACTACTATAAATAAAACAGCAAAAATAAAAAATATTTCGAAATCATAATAATAAAATATTTTTACAAAACATATAATCACAGCACAACCCCATGTGAATCCTAGGTTGTCAAACAACATCCTAGCAAGTTCAGGGGCATTTAAATTAATCCCCATGTGACCCCCTAGGTTGCCAAATGACATCCTAGCAGGATCAGAGGAAATTCGAAATCAGACGAAACAGACAGCACAGTTTAACCCCATGTGATCCCCTAGGTTGTCAAAGAACATCCTAGCAGGATCAGAGGTTACATATAAACTTATCCTAGGACAGAGCACAGTTTATCCCCATGTGACCCCCTAGGTTGCCAAATGACATCCTAGCAGGATCAGAGGAAATTCGAAATCAGACGAAACAGACAGCACAGTTTTATACAACCCCATGTGATCCCCTAGGTTGTCAAACAATATCCTAGCAGGATCAGAGGTTATATGTAAACTTATCCTAGGACAGCACAGTTAACCCCATGTGATCCCCTAGGTTGCCAAATGACATCCTAGCAGGATCAGAGGTTACATATAAACTTAATTCTAAGAACTTATCCTAGGACATCACAGTTACATATAAACTTAATTCTAAGAACTTTAACTCTAGGACAGCACAGTTACATATAAACTTAATTCTAAGAACTTAACTCTAGGACAGCACAGTTACATATAAACTTATCTTAAGGACAGTACAACGGGCCTTCTCTATGTTTCGATACAAATTTTTGCACACTCCCCCATCATAATCACCCAGGGAGTGCAAAATTACACCCAACAAGTGACATGGTGGGAGAGTATACAAATTTTCTATTGAAACATAGACGGGCTGGCTACGCCCCATTAAATCTTAAATTTTGGCATCAAATCGCCTCTCGCCGACAATTTGTCGGTCACGAGAATCGAACCACGGACCTCGAGCATGAGATTCCAACGTGTTAGCAATCGGCCTCCGGACTTTATTATATATATGTCTAAAAAAATTATCATATAGTTACCGAACAGCATTACATTTTCTGATTTTGAAAACACGTAATTTTACATTATATTATCTAATTTTGAAAACATTATTATAAATAAATCGAGAAAAAACATCATTTTTGATTTTATATTGTACAGAAAAAACGAAATCCTAATGTTTGCCTGAATTATGACCACACAATTATTTTTGACAGAAGATCGGCCGTTGTAAGGATACTGGCTTAATGAAATACACAGGACGCTATTTATGCATTGCAAACAGACTCTGCGGAAAAATAATCAATATTCTGTATTGCGCAGTTGGACTTATACTATAGTAAATAGGTTATTTAAGTTGGACGAATTGCTAGTTATTTCGGTAAATACAGAAATGATCCAGGATTTGTAGGTCTTAAAATACTATAGATTTACAAGTCTATTATATTTCATTAGCAAAAAATAAAAATACGAAACAGTATATATGCTATGTTTGATTGGAACAGTATTATCTCCCTTTTAAAAACAGATATGGTACACAGAGTTATATTTCTTGACCAACACACAATGTCTCGACGTTTGCTATTAAGTAAAATATGCTATCGTGATTATATAAATAAAATTTAATTCTACCAGATACTTTACGACGACATTCAAATAGTTCTTTCATCGCTATCTTACGGAGAAGATACTTACTACCTTTCACGTAAGCCTTCGACCTATCGAGGTCTATATTAATTTTTGTATACTGGTACTGGCTGATCGGATTATACAAATTGTAATCTTTTAATGCAAGCTCGTCTCGTAAACTTTCGAGATAACTAAAGTATTTGCTGTCATCTGATTTGATAAGGGAGAGTTTGATTCTGTCAAATTTACTAAAACAAATACCTGAAATTTCATCGTTAAATTCAAATGATAATTGCTGGTTATTAACCATTATTTTTTTTTTATTTTGCTATTAACTCCATCGACTAATGTTAAATTTTCAAACATTATTTCTGATGTTTAGACAAAATTACTTGTATAATGTCCAAGCGCTAGTGTGTTAATTCCGTCACTGCAATATCTTTAATCATCAAAATTACTTAGTCCCCGTTTTAGGATCGTATCAGTTTTAAGTTTATGATGATTTGTTCTGATAACATTTGTTTTGATAAAACTGACGCTATTGTTTAGCGCTGCTTTAAAATCGTCAAAATTCATTATCTTTTTCACATATCCTCGAGGAATACCTTTTGGTTTTTTGTAAGTTTATTGTCATCTAATATGACAGCATACATTTTGCTCTTTAGTCCAACAAATTCCCTAACTGTCATAAACATAAATTCATCTTTCATTTTTCCAATAACTTTTTTTATTCGAATTATTCTTGAAATCCACTACATGCTGGATAATCTGATAAATCGAATAGATTTTTATTATTGTAAATATCTTTATAGACATCTTCACATTTTATATTATAAACTAGCGAATCTGTATCAGTAAATAGCAAGTCTGAATCTGGCCACTGCTTTTTGGTAAAATTATAGTGAAAATCGTACATCAACCACTTCGATATATCAAGTACAGCTGCACCAACATAAATGGTTTATTTAACTTTAAATTTGTCTTTCGTCGCTGTATTGCAACAAGATTTTCATTAAATATTTTCATACTAACAAAACCATCATCATTAACTAATTTATATCTGCGACTTATGTCATTAACAGTTTCTATCGAGACTCGTTTGCGAATGTTCTCCATCGTCTTACCGAACAGCGAATTGTTCATCAACTTGAAAAGTTTTTCTCAAATTCGGTTTTAGCCACAGCACGACGTTTCGTATTTAAGTCAATATAATTTGCCATCCACTTCGACTGATTAAACTTTAGCACGCGATGGACCTTTTTCAGAATTAATCCAGCATCTACTGCTTGTTTTAAATTTTTGTAATGCATAACATAATTTCTTTTATCTAACAAATTTGGAACTAACGTATTAACAATCGAATTTTTTGCTGTTGTCGTTGCTCGTTGTTCAGGCGATAATAAACTATAATTAATCATCGCTGACTCTGCGCAAAACGGATAATCGTTATGTAGATCATGTAGCGAACTAGGATAATCTAGATCAACTTCAACAAAATATGAAATAGCGGAAAAATCGATATTAATTTTTCTAGGTAAATGTTTTTCAGTTTCTTTAAGAAATTGATCTGGAGTTATCCAATGAAATCCACCACACGGCATTGGTTCTGACATCGCATAACCATACAAATTATTTGAATCCAGATAAATGATATAACTCGACGGGAGATTTTTATCATAATTTTTTTAAGTACTTGTTATTAGCAGCTGCATATTTCTTTGTTATAACGCTAATTCCGCCTCTGATACCTTTTTCAATAAAGTTAAACATATCGACATCTGTTAAGAGATCTAGTTCTATTTTACTCGTTTTTAGTAGAGCGTCCCAAGACAATCCTGGACAGGAATAATACCAACAGGGGTCTAATCCATAATTGCTATAACTTACCCGACGAAAACTCTCAAAAACATCTGCTAGTAATAAAACATCTGTTTTCAAATATAGATCATGATAATCACCAAATGTTTTACAACTAAATTTATTCCAAATATCTTGTGCATATTTGTATTCGTCATCTGTGATATTTTCGTTTTTGAGTTGCGAGTAAAATTTATCTTTGCCGGGCAGAGAAGTTTCATTAAATCTGCTCCAATCGTCGAGATACTCGTACGGAAAGATACCTTTTTTTGTCAGATCGATATAGTTTTCACCGAAGCAACTTCGCAAATTATTAAAACTACTGCAACCTTTAACAAGCTCATCTAATGATGCTGCCATAAATTGCAGACTGTCAATAAAACGTAATTTACCGAGCGTCACCGACATATACTTTTCAAAATTATTTGGAATACATTTTATTACGTTATTTAATTTTAGTTTAGCTTTAATATTTTCATCACCAAAAGCTTCTACAATGATATGACTGTCATAGCCACGAAAGTTATGTAAAACTACGGGAATAAAATCTGGAGCATGAAATTTTAAATTACAACTGTTATGAGCTGCTCCACGATATTGGCCGGTCAAATGACAATGATCTCGCACCTTATCACGGGCTCCGTTAGAATCCACCAACAACTTTTCACACATATGACAATCAACTGCTTTATCAAAACCGAGTTGCTGTTTAGACGTTATTTTCATCGAAGCTGTTTTAAGTAATCTGTTATAAATTTTATTAACTTCGTCTATTAAAATGTTTAATAGCCATACGGCAGGATTTTCACCTCTATATAACTTTATCGGAGTTGAAAATTTAGAGTTAGCGCAACAAACTACTTTATAAGCTACTCCGCAAGGAATATGCTGTTGTATTTTTCTAGTACTGGATTTATTCGGATTATTTTCTGCTCCAACCACAGGAACGAGTAGACACTCGAAATCAGCGTAAATAACAAAAGGAATATTTAGTTCATGATTATAATTTTTTAATTATAATATTTTTTCTTTCTCGCTAGGCATATTTATTCTTTGAGCATTGACGCAGTATTTGAGATGCTCCTGCAGTCTTCCATCGCTAGAAAATCGTGCAAACATCTATAGCAGAAATATTTTTTATTTTTATTTTTACTGTACTGTTTGCCAACTAGTCCGTTAAAGTTTTTTATCCAACAATAATGTCCTCAATAAAATAATAAATTTATTGTATTTTGTACAGTATTTTCTGAGATATATCTCGGGTAAACGTTTTCTCGCTCATCTAGTCCGAAAACATTGACTGAGATACTGTTTTGTTTTTCAAACTTTGGTATATGATTTTCTGCTACTGGAAAAGTTATTCCTAAACAATTTAGTTCGTCCTTGTACGGAAAATACTTGTTAACGCGATCAGCATTTTTTTTCTTTTGGAAACATCGCAGAAAGAATAGACCATTCAAAACATTTGTCATCATCGTTTTTGACATTAATACAGCATTTTTTGTTTTTAATTTTTTTAGGGAGATCGACGTAGCCAGCGCCGTTAGCGCCGCTGCCGTGAAGTACATTATATTTTGCTGTGTGAAATAAAACTTCTTTTATCATTTCAAATTTCCAACCTGATCCTGACGAAGTAAATTCTTCTAATTTTTTTTTGTTTATTTCTTGCTGTATTTTATCGGCGACCATGGCAATGTTTGTTCCAGTTAATATTTTTCTCGATTTTGCTGTTAAATATGGTTCTTAAATTTCGCTGTCAAAACTTTTTGTTTCAAAAATTACATCAAGTATATCTTCAACTGCTTTTAACTTTGATAAAATCGTATGATATTGGACTATAAGTTTCATACTTTTATGAGCCGCAAGTTCTTGAGCAATAACAAGTTGTAAAAGATGAAATAAATTTGTGGAGTTAAAATTTGCTAAAATTTTTTGATCATCAAGTTTGTAACTGTTATCGTAACCAGAAAATGCTGAAGCAATTTTTTTCTGATTTGATAATGTTCTTTTTAGCAATATCTCGCAATTTTAACATTATATATATAATAATATTTTATATTTAATTGAATTTTTTAAGATTCCTAATTAGAGATATTAAAAACCTTATAGTATAATGACAGAAATTTTGAGATATATCAGAATGACAGCGGAAGAGCAAGAAACTTATCATGTACATATGAAATACAACTTATACGCTGCAAATGCACTTGGTTCTGTTATCAATATAGAATCTAAAATATCTGTTGGTACATCATCAACACCAGCTGGTATGTTAATTTCAGTAAAAGGCGATAATGCAGAAAGGACTAAAATGTTTAGAAAAGATTTTATTTATACTTTGTTATGCGGTGATATTCCAGAAGGACAACGTGTATACAGAGCAAATGGCGCAGTTGCTGATGATAATATTGAAAATTTATCATTACAAAATCAATTTTAACCTCATCCAGTATTTGATTTATATGAGGCAAATGACAAGGGAATTATTCGACATATAAGAACAAAAAAAAAAAATTGTTGGAAGTTTACAAAATAGTGGATATTTACGTATGAATGTTAGAGGAACTAAAACAGACTTCGTTGGTTAATATAATCACCGTTTTGTGTTTGAAACTTTTAATGGCGGCATTCCAAATAATTTAGTTATCGACCATATAAATAAAATTAAGACCGATAATCGTTTCGAAACTTTAGATCTGGTAACATCAAAAGAAAATAGCAGAAGAGGAGATGCTGGTGGTAGTAATTTTAAAAATCCAACCAAACAAATAATTTCAATAAATCTCGAAACTGGAGAAGAAATAAAATTTGGATCAATAACAGCTGCTGCAAAATATCATAAAATTGATCCACGTGTAGTAAAAAGAGTAGCTGATAATGTAACAAAATCAACAATGTCAATGTTGACATTTGATAGATTTAGTTTTAAATACGATAATTAATGATATTTTCTACATCATTTCGAGTGAGACAATTATGACTAAATTCCATTACATCGTCGCGATTAAATCGTAATGTCTTCATTTTATTTGTATCGAGTTTTATTTTGTCAGCTGCTGTTAATAAAAATTTGTCAGAATCGCCTAATGTTATGATAACATCAACAAAATAAAAATTATGTCCCAATAAACAAGCTCGAATTGTCTCAGCTAATTCTTTATGATTCAATATATTAACTCGATGATGAGATTTTATTTCTCCGAACATCTTATTATTTATTAATTAGACAAAAGATTATTATAATAATGAACTTAATTGAGAGACTGGCTAAACTAAATTCGGGAGATTTTGTTTCAGTTTCAACTTTTACATCAGAAAATATTACTAATGACAGATTTGCTGATTATACTGAAAAAGATATTTTGCATAACTATGACGACGACGAAGATGATGTTGTTGTTAGTAAAAAATATTTAAGCAGACCAACAACTGGACGATATGATGTTAAGTACCATATTGCTAAATAAATAATAAAATTTAATTTTACTGTTGCCGAGCATCAAATATTTTGGCAGCTTATAAAGCCCTTTTTAAACGTAAAAATAGCTGGACAACAAAGAAATATAAAATATACGATTTTATTTTTGTTAAAATATTTAATTAAATGCCAATGGACGGTGAAAGAAAATTACATTTAATTTCTTTATGTAAACCAGTAAAATGTAAATCAGTATTAATAAAATTCGAAGAAATTTATAATAATATTATTCAGTCGATGAAATCGACTTAGTTGGTACCCAACTATTAAATTTATCGCCATATCCACGCCATTTGACTAAACTTTTGTTGCCGAGCTTTTTAATAACTTTTTCGATAACAAATATATCTTGTTCTGTTTTCTGAAGTTCTTGCTCGTAAGAACTGCCAGTTATAGGCTCACCTAATAAATCTTTTATCGAGTATGTAACTGATATTGTTGAAAGTACTTTATCAACAACAAATATTTCTTCGCTCCAGTTATGAGTATACCCTTTCTCAAATGTTTTTTTCGTCAAAGATATTCTAACTTTATCACCAACTTTAAATTTGTGTCGTCGGTTCATGTTGTCGTTGGCTAATATTGGATTTGCAATCGCGTCATTTGGCAACATTTTACTTTTGCCTAGCGAAATGAATCTGTGTTTCGTGTTATTATACTCGTCAACAATGTTTTGTAAATTGTCAATATATTTACTCGTATTTTTAGCTGTCAAATATTTGTGGATTTTTTCGTTGAGCGTGCGATTAAATCGCTCGACGATGACACTTTTTCCCTCATTTCCTGTAACATACTTTTTAATGTTATTTTGCTCTAAAAACTGTTCAAATTTTTTATTAAAAAGTTCTGCTCCGTGATCAGTCCAGATTCTATTTGGTTTTCTTTCTGTGTTAACAATAATTTGTTTTAGCGCATTCGTCATCGATGTCCCTGTTTTATCCGAAACGGGTATACTAAACGCGTATTTACTAAAAACATCTACAACATTAAAAAGATATCTCTTTGGAGCGCCATCAGCGCCAACGTTATATTGGGCTAGATTTGAAACATCAACTAAGTCTATCGCCCAGATGTCATCAACGGCATTTGCGACAACTTTACGTCGCGAAAACTTTTTTTTTTTTTTTTAGGTCTGTGTAGCTCAGTTGCAAGATCATCATATAATTCTTTTTCACCGAGTAAGTCTCTACCGAGACTAGACTCTCCGAGTCCGAGTTTATATTTTGCTCCAATAAAACCTTGGACCAGCCTTCGGTCAACACGTTCTTGCATATTTACAGGTTTCATATCACGAAGTTCGTCTAACATTACTTTATCGCAGCTATGTTTATTTTGTTCGCTTTCTGGAAGTTCAATATCTCTGTAGCAGATATCATGGCGCATTGCTATTGCGTCAACTTGATTGTAAGGCTCTTGTCCTGGCAGCAGATTATCGTTTTCGCCAAGTTGTTTATCAAGAGGATTATAAGGTCCAGTATATTTATGCCCTGACAATGTCCAACCGCCTTTTGGTTTCGGCAGTTTTCCAATAAATTTCTATATATCTATACCTGTTCCAATTATTTCTCTGTTTTTGCATTTTTGACAATATGAAACAATTTTATTTTGCTCAAGACACAAATCTCTATCGCAATCACAGTCGCATGTCATTATTTATTTAGTCGTCTACTAAAATAATCTTGTCCGGGTAACCCGTTCCGGACAACTTTGTTTTTGGTAAAAACATACTTTTTTCTTCCACAGATTGCACAAATACTTTTCAGCATTATTCTATTATTTTTTGTTTTTCTGTTTTTTCGTCTTTATTTTCTGTTTTAGTTTTACACTTGAGACAATATGTTGACATTGTATATCTAAGTTTAGATAAAATTTAATGCAATCTGATCATTAGCGTGAGATGGTTGTTTGTCAAATTGCAAAATAAACTTTAAAAAATCTGGATTTTCGGTCATCTGTTTAATGAACATTACGCAATAATATCCACAAGCGGAAGTTCCAACTGGTTGAATTTGATTAGACGAATAATTTATTATTTTCGCAAGAGACTTCGTCTCTGGAGACTTCCTATCTTGCATTCTACTCATATATTTTTTTACTGCGTCACTTGGTGGAATTCCGAACGAGTCAAAATAATTGTTATCATAAACAGCTACCCAATGCGTGCCAGACCCGTCATTAAAATCTTGTATATTTATAACACACGAACCTAGCGACGGTGTCGCTTGCGGTGGAATCGCCATAAGTTCATCTTTAAAATAAACTCCACTGAAATTTTTTACTTTTTTTAGTTTATCAAGTATATCAAAATTACTTAACGCAGACTTTATTTCCTTGTTCCTGGCAACATTAGTCCTCGTCCTACTCCTAACAGATTTGGCAATAGACTTCCCGCCAATCCTACTAGTAACGGGGCTATTGGAATAAATCCCCCTTTTCGCCTCTGTCGTTTCTTTTTTCTCGTCGTTGTCTTTCTTTTAGGCATTATATTTATCCATCACATAAAATTGTTACCAACGATATTCATACGAAAATTTTCTTTATACCACTACCTTCAACTGCTTTTTTCGTTGCGCCAGATACTGCTCCAGACGCTGCTGCTAATCCCAATGTACCTAACACTGGCAAAATTTTAGGTATTAACGTTCTGGCTATTACAGATAATACCGGACCGAAGAAGCCGCCATGTTTTGCCATTGCAGTTATTTGTGCAGCACTTAAATTTAAAACAAAAGTTTTTTTTGCGCTCGTATTTATTTACTTGTTTTTTGGTTAACATTAATTTTGTTAAAGTACCTAAAACACCTTTGGTGTTATGGTTGACCTTTAATGAAACCTGCCTCTGTTTTGCAACAGCAGCTGCTAATTTTTTAACTTGACCATCAATCAAATATATTTCTTTTACAATATATTTTGTCATTATATAACAATTACAGATTAAACTTGTACTGACAGTTTACCTCCAACAGAGCCAATTGTAACAAATCTGTCGCTTATTACTAACGCATACACATAAAATGGTACAGCTGGAGCTGCTCCTAGTGTCCAAGTAATTTCAATATCAGCTGTGCTGTCTACAGCTCGCTCGCTATGTTTACTAACATCAAAATAAAATATAGGATAAAGTGTACGAAATTCCTCTACTGATATCTGAGATCCATCTCCAACATCTTGATATTTTTGCAGTGCGTCGAGCAAATATATGTACGGTCTAGTAATGTTTTTATTCACATCATCTGCAAAATTGCATTCTATCGCTCGTTCTGGATATTGTTTTGAATTTATTCTAGCATATATTCGTCTAACATTAGCGCTATCAAATATCGCATTATTTTGTTGTTGGTTGTTACGTCGAGCTTGTCTCTGAAATACAACAAATAATAGCCGTGGTTTTTGTTCACTTGGTGTCGTTGTAACTCGCCATGTGTAGTCGGTGGTATTCGGAACTGCTGTTTGATATATTTTATGTTGCTGAAAATAAATTCTGTTTGTGTGTTTTTGCAGCATATCATTTAATTCTGCCATTTTAGTGATAGACGGAGTTATTTTTGGCATCCATAGTGCAAGTTTGTTTATGACAAATTGTACATCAGCCCCACCTGACCTAAACAGGCAGTCGTTCTGTTCTGATCGATCTAAAATAAGAGTATGTTTAACTCCACGAAATACTTTATTATAGTCCCTGCAAAAGCCAAATATTGTACTTAGTGGCAGCATCATTGTAATTTGATGTGATTCTGCTGCAAGTGCTTTTCTCTTAACATAACCTTCATTGTAACGTACATTTCTTCTGTTATGGGCAATTATGTTATTAACATGTTCTAACATTGCATTGCCGTCTTCAGCTGCATTTACTTGATTTAAGCCAAGATTATTACAAGCAGCATTAAGTGAGACTCTTGTAGCGTCTGCATTAGCGTTTACAGTTGCTGCGGCTATACCTAGAAAAGCAGCATTAGCAATAAGAAAATCTCTCACATTTGCAGCACTTCCGACAGCATCAGCTCCAGCAGCTATAGTAGGTGTTAATCCTTATAAAATTTCAACTGATGCAACAATACCTGCACCACCGGTTCCAGTATCTTTAAACCACATCATATTAGTTGCAGTTGACCTGGAATAGTCGTCGGAAAATGAAATAATATTTAATATTGTACTTGCAACTTGTAAGTGATTTGAAATATCTTCGACAGTTTGATTGGCCAGCTGATATCGAGCACTTCTAAATAAACACCAACCGTCATTTATAAGAGCTACTTCTAAGTTAGCTGCAATTTCGGCAGGTGGAACAGCTACTGTCATAATCTGGCCACGAACTTCCAACATTGCTTTATGAGGAAGTAAAAATACGTCCTCGTCTCGAGTATTAAATGTTCTGACGCCAGCCTTATTAGGTTCGTTAGAATTTTCATCAAGATATTCAACGTATTCGAATTCTGTTACTGTGTCGTCTGTGTCATAAATTTCTGCTAAATCGAGATAATTTTTTACAGACATTTTTTTTATTTATTAGGTTATACAAAATTATTTCGGTGTTGTTACTTTAGATATTAATTTTTGTATAATTTGTTCTCCTCGTGGCGATAAAAGTTTTTTTTTTTGTTGTTGTTATCATTGCTCGTTGAGATTCTTTTGTTGGTGCGATTTCTGAAATAGCTTGTTTGATTGTCGGTATACCACGTTGTGGATCGCCTTTTATTTTATCAGCTATTTTTTTGCCCCACGGCAGTTCCAGCAGCAGATGCAGCTCCAGTTGCAAAAGATTTTGATGCGTCAAGTGCAATTGGTGCAACTTTATGGGCTATTCCTGGAGCATTTTCTATAATTTTAGCAAATATATTTCCCAAAAATCCTCCTACTATTTTTCTTCGATAAACTTTTTTTTCTCTGTTGCATTATATCTGAGGTTGCATAATTTTACTTCCAAATCTTTTAGCTTTTCTTAGAAAATATGTTTACTATTGTTCTCGTAAATGTAAATAATAAGTAGAAACTTCATTATTAAGATCTAACTGTCTTCCAGACTGATCTGTCAATTGCATATTTACTTCTGTTATTTGATTTTCAACGTTTAACGGATAATAAATAACTTGACGTGGACTAATTTGCTTAAGAGATCCCGGCGGAGCATCTGGTGAAAAACTGTATATCGTTTGTCCTTTACTACCTTTAGCTGAATAAGATCCAGATGTGATAGAGCAATTTACCAATATTGCGTTTACATCAGTTATATTGACTGGCAGTTGGCCGTCATACGTTTCGGGATTATCACGGTTAAGAGCAGGATGTACATAATTATAAAATCCTATTAGTGGTGCGATACTTGTTTGCGATACAAGACTAACTGTTATATCTTTTAATGTCATTCTAGCGCGTAACATGTTATAATTTGGTGTAAGCTCAAAATTATCAGCTATACCTTTATTTTTTGTTATAAGTTCTTTTATTATTTTATTTAGATCAGTGATATTATAAGCTCCTTGTGGAATTTTAATTGTTTTCCACGTGACAAATGGTGGAGTACGTATAGGAACAGTAAATGTAAGTTCGTCGTTTACTCCAGTTTTTTCATTAGCCATAGCATTCCAACAAGTGCAGGAAATTAGTCCAATTTCATATTGTTTCTCACGATCTAGTGCTATTGGCGGAATATACTTTATAGAAAAATTTGCTCTATCTTTATCAGATTGACTAGAGTCTAGTAATAATGTTGCTGAAATTTTTTATATAAAATCATTACACAAATTTATAAAATTAAATCGCCGCGATTATATCAAATCGTGATGTAAAGTTCTGTATTCGTCAGATATCAATAAATTTTCTGATCTCAAATTATCAAGTATGTCAATAATTTCATTGTCAATTTCAGCACCAACATTTCCAGCTTCTTTTGATGATATCAATAGCATTAATCTGCCTATCATTTCAGTAACTGATGAAAATATTCTAGCTCCAGTTCCAGTTTTTTTTTCTACATATTGTTTTACACGACTTTTATCAAGTAAATCAAATTTCCTTTTAAAACCCCACCCCTTATCAAAAGGTTTGTCTCTATTTTCTTTTGCTGTTCTTCCAACAAGTCTAGCGATAATACCATATCTCATTCTATCATAAAGTGGAAGCATATTTTCCTTTTCTATAGCTGTGTTGAACTCATTTCGAGCATCAATACCGTCTTTCATTATTACAGTTAAATTAGCAATAAATTTATTAAATTCTTCATCACTCCATTTACTTATATTATCAAGATCTTTTATATTATTTTCTTCTAAAAATTTATCATAATCATTTTCTGTTATCTCGTTATTTGCTAGTTTTATATACCATCGTCTTTGATCTTCAACTTCCATAAACTTTACCGTCAACTCGCCAACTCTTTCTTGCTCCTTTTCAATATCTTTTAATTTTTCTGATAAATTTGTTAAAATATTTTTAATCTCTATTGTGGCTAAATTTGCTAATCTTCGTTGAAGCGCTAGTGGATCATTTATTAGCCGATCTAGTTCAGTTTGTCTTGCAACCGGATCAGCGATATTTGCTACAATTGCCTCAGCTAATCTTCTTTTTTCTTCTTCAGATCTCTCAATAATTCTTCCAGCAGTTTCTTCTTGTTGTTCTTTAACTAGTCCGAGTAAACCTTTTTCCTGTAGTCACTTAAGTTCTTCTGATAATGGTTTAGTTTCAGGTTGTTTTCCAAGTAAAGCTTCAGTAATTGGTTTGAGAGCGGCAGCTGTTGTTTCTGCTGCAACCACTTGGCCACGTCGTGCTTGCTGCACTTGCTGCTGAAATTTTGCCTGAGATTGTGCAAGTTTTTTTAGATTTTCTATATGTTTTCTGTACTTTGCTTGTCTTTTCATTAATTATATACTATTTTGTATAAAAATTACTGTAGATATTTTTCAATACAACATCGAAACATTTTACTCGTATCATTTGTTAGTTTATCAAACAAAAAAAAAAGTCATATTTATTTGCCGTTGCTTGATGATATAATTGAATAAATTTATCTTTTGTTACATCACCACATTGCTCGTTCGCGATATTTCTAACGTCAACATTGTCAAGTCCTGGAAATAATATAAAACAACCAGTATTTCGCCTAATAAATCTGTCAACATTATAAAAACCCTGGGCGAGATAATAGAATTACATTTTTTATTTCGCGACAGTGAAAAATATGATCTTATTTTATTCATTTCCTCGTTGTTTAGCGGAATATTATCAAAAACAACTATCTTATGTTCGGACAAATCAAGTTGATTAACTGGAACGAGTTCATCTGGTTGTTTGATAATAAAAAAATCTTCGCCAGCCAAGATCATCACGAAAGTTTGTTATTATAATTGTTAAGTAGCTCATACTTATCTTGCTGCGGGTTAATCGTGTAAATATAAACGCGATCGTAGTTAAAATTATCTCCTGGAAGTAAATTCATAAGCAAGTTTGTTTTTCCCGATCCAGTTCTTCCAACAATAAGATAATGACAATCTAGAAGTTCATTGTTATGTTTATGTTTCACCAAACGTTCTGTATCAAAATTTAATATCGTTGATTTTGCCATTATTGTTATACAATTTTATGCTATGTAAAAAATTGTCAGACGATAAATAAATGATGACCTATTATACAAAATTTGGAACATTAGTAGGAGATTCATCAGCTGAAAGTACAACAATAACAGACGGTAAGGTTGATTTATCAGGCTATCTAAAAAAATCCGGCGACACAATGACGGGAAATCTGTATATGTCAAATCAACGAGTACTAGAGTTAGAAACAGATTATCCGCCAATAAATGTCGTTAATACACAAGCTGTTAGTTATGCGCAACTTAAATTAGTCGACAATAATAAACTAGATAAATCTGGTGGAACTTTAAGCGGTAACTTAGATATGTCAGGAAAAAAAATTATAAATTTGGAGACCAGGTATCCACCAGCAAGCTTAAATCAAACTCAAGCGGTAAGTTATTTGCAGTTAAAGTATGTTGATGATAACAAACTTGATAAAATAGGTGGGACAGTTACAGGTAATATCAATATGTCAGGAAAAAAAATTATAGACCTTGGAAACCCAGCTGCAGAATCAGACGCAGCAACAAAAAAATACGTCGATGATCAAGAATCTAAGTACGTATTAGTCAACTGTGGTACAAAGCGTGCATTTCTCAACATGAGCAATAATGATATTAATAATCTCAGAACACCAGAAACAGATTTTGACGCAGCAACAAAAAAATACATCGACGTTATTAATATTCTAATAAACGATGGAATTAACGCTATTAGAACTGATTTTTCTAATCACGTACAAACGTTTTTAAATTTTCGTAGAAATATAAACAAACCTATTAATGAATTTGTTTGGAAATCCAGCGGTTGTAGATATTAGACTCGCTGACATTAACACAAAACTAAACGATATTATTAGCGGAATTCCTGGTATCATTGAAAAACGAATCTAGTAACAGAGTTACTTACTAAAATTCCACACAAGAAGATCATCAATGTGGTATACACAATATCATCAGGAACAGCAACATGGACACCGCAAAAAAACACTATCAAACATACCGCAGAAGTCACTGGTGTATATAGGCTGTCCATATTTAGCGATAAAAAATTTAGTATATTTACTACATTTCCATGGCGTCATTCAACCGATAATTTTTCTGGATTTGTATCTATAGTGTTAACTAAAGATGCCGAAGAAACATTTCTACTGGAACCATCTGATAAAAATTTAACCAAAACGATTTACTTTTGGTGTCTGGAATTTGTAGCTAAAACTCCTCAAGTATTTATAATTGATTAAATGACAGTATAATAAATCAAACTCAGGGACCGGCACTATTGTATAAAATATGTAAACATATATTATATAAATGAAAAAAAAAATATAGTTGATTTTAATCATATTTCAGAAAAAATTCCAAAACAAGATGTGGAAGCTCTAATGCAATATTACAGATATTATCATAAAAAACTTTGGTGCGTAAAAAAATGTTACAAACACTATAATAGAATACTTCGAGTGATATCATTTTTGCCACTGTTATTGACTAGCTCCGGTATAATTTCAAGTGGAGCATCATTAAATCCGTTTTGTTAATAATATCTGGTGTCGGTGTTTCTCTTGGAACAGCGTGTAAAAAAATTGAGCCTCGTCTTGCGACTAAAAAAAATGCTTGTAAAGCAGCAAGTATCACCTATAAAAAATTACTTGATCAAATACGATCTTATTTGCGGGGTATAAAATATGATATGGATGATTTAATACGCGAGTTCCGTATTAGTGACAGTATGTTAACAGATATTCTACCAATGAGAGTCAGCAGATATGAAAAAGATTATCATAAAATATGGGTTACAACAGTAGATGTTTAATTTTGTACTGCTTTAGTAATATCATTATCAAATAAAATATCAACCATATTGTCAATAAATGTCATCACATCATCTGCCCAACCCGCTATTCTCATATCATTTTCAGTCGCGAATAACCATACTGACCCATATTTTGGTGATATATGATATCCAACTTTTTAAATACAATCGCTTATTATTTTAGTTTTTATACCAGTATAACTTGAGGCTGATTTAATAGAATTAAATCTCTTATAAAATTTATTTGTCAGATCAAATCCAACATGTCTCTTTGATCGACAGAATGACATTATATATAATATTTTCAATCTCTAATTAATTTTGTCTATACTATAAAAATAAGTATAGGGCTGTAATAGTAGTATTGATATTTGAGTTGTTCCTATCTCAGAGACCCCCTACCCCTACAAAACAAATTTTGTCTGAAATGAAAGTCATCATTTTAAGCTGAAAAAGGCTGCTGACAAAAATTTTAACGTATAACGTTTTGGAGGGGTAGGGGGTCTCTGAGAGAGGAACCTCAAAATATCAATATTACTAATATAAAGACCTGACACGTCGGAGAAATTCAGCTATACAGGCCTGACAGAAGTTGAAAATCCTCACAATGTGGGATTTAACGTGTGGAACTTCAGTTTTCAGAAGCTCCACCAAACAGGTTGGTTGTCATATTCTATACAGAAATTGACCATACTCTTGTATCATTACAGTTTGGGAGAAGTGATTCTAGACTGTTACAAGATGTGGAGGAAATAAAATAACAGCGCTCACCCACAAGCATTTTTATGGGTATCAACACGACCCTCCCAGTCATATTCATCACGATAAATGCATAATGATGAATTACGAAAAAAAAAAATAAAATTGGAAGAGTATATGAATGAAGTTTGGGGTCTCATCTCCGAAGAAACAGTGTTGCATCTGTGGCAAAAAGACTTCCGTAACTATTCCTCTCCTCCATAGACTTCTCTGGAGATCCAACGAATCGAATCTCTCTTTCCACAGAGAAAGTCAAAGTCAGAATTGAAATGAAGACTTATTATTACCTTTGAAAAACAAAAACACAAAAAAAAACCAAACAAACAACTGATACTTGTAAACTTAATTGCCTTCTTAAAATCAGTTCGCACACATCTTATTAAAATCATGTGGTGTGCGATAAAGATGATCTTCCTCATCGCAAACCTTACGACACTGAAGTTTGTTTCATCAACACCGACGACAGTCATCGACCTGGAATCCAATGGGTGGCCGTCTAATTTCCCAACGATGACAGTGTGGAATATTTTGATTCTTATGGATTACGGGTTTTGGAAGACAACATCATTGAGTTTATGAGAAGAAATGCAAAGAAGATTATAAATGCATCACTATTCAAATCAGTCTTAGAAATCCATTAGAACATTTAGAGATTTATTTTTATTGTGACCATTCTATAAACGATGATAAAATAGAAGGATGGTTTTGTGAACATCATAGTTATCTTTTGTTTTAGCTAAGAAACATATTGTGCATCGATAGCAAATCAGTGGAAATGGAGTGTGACTCCACAACGTTGTCAACCTTGTAAATATGTCCCTGTTTTAAAAATCTTGTTGACTTGCTGATTTGTATTGGAGAAGTTACTTGTGAATAAAAATGTTGTATTTTTGAAAACTGATGTAGGTAGTTTTTTATTGACACTGAACATCTATCTCTCTGAGTCATGTTAGCCATGGCGTTCTACAAAACTGAAGGGTTGCTTTCCATCGCTTCCGTGCGTGAGGCATATAAAGTGACGCGACCCGCCAATCTGTCCCGACCAATTGACGGGGTCTAGCAGCCCGCCTGCCAGCCCGTCAAGCAGTACGACCTACAGACGTGGACCAGAACTCCGCCTAGCCGAGTTTGAAACCTCGTAAAACTTAATTATTATTCTTTAGGAAGGGAAAACGTAATTTATTAAGGTATGTGTTGTGGTTTAAACCTTCGTGTCGTAACTTGACTCTCTGTACTTAAACTTACGGCTTTACTTCAGTTATAACCAAACAATCACCATATTAGGACGTAAACTTAGATTATAGTTAGGTCTAATTTATACAATAATTATAGCCATTTAAATATTTAACAGGAAAACTTGAAGAAAATTAGTAGACATGGATTCTTACTATTTAAACGATAATTTGAACTGCTGTTGTTATTATTTTCATTTAGCGCGATTTTTTTGTCTTGGCATCATTTTCTGAGCTTTTGATACACTCCTAATTTATTCATGGTAATTAAAAGATATCATCACAACCTTACAATCGAAATTTTATTTACTATAAATATTACACTAATATAGTTTGTGGATCAGAATTGTTGCAGTTTGTAATGCTAGATGATACGTTACCGATGTCTTCGACCCCAAAGGGATCCCTAGGAAGAGAGTTCCAATTGCATCCTCATATAAAGACAGGTAAACAATGTGAGGCAGGTTGAATATCCTAAAAATAGGAAACTCACCGAGTAAAAAGGTTACAGCGATCCAGATTGACGTTGATCCCATTGAGAGAATAACCACAACCAAGACAAACTTTACAACAATATCGGGCAACATAGAAGCAGGAGGGAAGAGTTCCATAACAAAAACCACAGCCCCTACAAGCGGAGAAGACGGAGAATACGAGCAGAAAGCAAAACGAAAAAGGAAAGAAAGTAGACGTACATAATAAGCTAGATGCATACACAGAGTGCCACATTAAAAACTTAGCGAGGACAACAGAAAGCACTGAACCAAATATTACTATGACTGAAGCTGCAATAAACAACGTGGACAACGTTGACAACAATGGCAACAACAGAACCGAAGAAATCAACGTTACAATGATTGACCATATCGCCAAAACAAAATGACAAACCAACAAAAGGGAAACAAGAAGTAGAGCATAACTCCCCGCCAACGTTAATAACCATCACCATACACGTATGGGTGGAAGATCACCAACCTACTCCGAAATGACCAAAGGGGACGAAGGAAAAATATACCCCCCCCCATCTAAGAACCATTAACCGACTTGCCGTACAGAGAACCAGATTAGAGATATCTAAATCAAGGAAATTCAGGAAGTACCTAAAAGGAAACAACCACAAATGTACTGCAGTCACGTCCCAGGTCCTTCGAAAC
>JAECUM010042121.1:0-30544 GCA_016617855.1 Megalonaias nervosa
GTCTTCTGGTAAAAAAAGTATTTCAGCCTAATACGAGCCCTTCTAAATTTCTCTCTGGCATAACTTTAAGAAATCAAGTTTCTGCTAAGATTGATCAGAAATCCTTATCTCTTCATACGTTTACCTATTGCAAGAAGAAAGGACGCGTTATTTCTGTTTGCTACAAATTGAAAAATAAACATCAGAATCAAGACAAACCTATTCCAAATGCTCTTATTTCTAAGAGGTCCAGATCACGGTCATGTATTGAAAGCAATACATTTGTTGTGTCTAATCAACCCCAGTCTGATTTTATTATGGAGAATTATGAACCAGTCATGTCGAAGGGTTCTATTTTACTCATGGGTGATTCGGCTAATCCCATCCTTTTAAAACTTTTAAGGGACAGTGTCTTCTTTACCCATTGAGGGCATTCATTTATTACTAGACAATGACCTAGCTGGAGATAAGATTGTGGTTAATCCAATTGTAACTGACAAGCCTTATTTGGATCAAAACGTGGATCCTACTAAGAAAAGAATTCCCTGATTTATACCCAGCTTGTGCAGTTACTAGAGCTATAGCAAAGAAAGCTCTTGAGAATGATGTTGATAAGGAAAGTACTCCTTTAGCAGACATATGTACTGGTCAGGCTTTTGATGAGGTCACTTTTACTCCTTGTTTGGATCAGTAAGAAGGTATTGATCAGAGTGATTCTCTTTTAACTACTCATTCTCTTTTTTCTAATCAGGGTGACAAACGACAATCACTTGTCGTCGAACAGGAAAAAGATCCTGAGATCTCCTGTTTGTTTGAAAGGGCCATTAGTGAAACTGTAGCCACAGACGTACCTGTTAGTTATTTCATTAAAAATGGGGTTTTTGTGAGAAAATGGGGACCTCGCGAGGTACCTGCTGGTGACAAGTGATCAGTAACAGTGTACCGAAAGAAGCTCATACTCGAGAACAAAATATCCACCATACCACTTCAGTCGTATAGTCATCTGTCAGTATTCAGCCAAACTTCTGCGTTTGTGGCAGTTCTTATGTGAAGCGCAAGACAAGTGGATCCGGCATTCTCAACGATGGAAAAATGAATGTATGTCTTATTCGATGGATGGTCGGGAGTGAAAAAGCTCAAAGATCCTCTAAGGATGTTTATTTCATGGATGTCCACGTGTTATCCTCATTGCGTACTGAATACACTTTGGACGAGTGGTACGATAATCCTTACCAGCGATGCCTGAGTTTAGCAAGTTAAGGATACCAAGTGGTAGAAATGTTGGAACACGACTAAGATCGACGTCTGAAAACATATCCAGAATTTTGACTTACCGTGAAAGACTTGGATGTGGTGGACATCGAACCTTTGAATCCACGCGATAGTTTGTTTGAGGGACGGACCAGTGCCACTAGCATGTTGTACGGAGTCAATGAATTCTCAAGGATTATGAATCAAGTATTTCGATGAATGTTCGTTGTTCCATTGGGTGTGTAAATATGCTCTGTTTTCTACCGGTTACCCTAAAATTGTGACATAACACATTCGCCAGTGTGAAGGTTTGATCACGTGTCAAATACTTCCACTCCTTCCACCGATGAACATGTATCTTCCCGTGTGTACCCATTATTGTCGCGCAAAACTGATGTTTCCATTATGTCGTATGTGTGCAGAAACATGCAATGAACACCAGGTGTGTCGCTCCACTAACCAAGTGCTTGCCTGGAGAGGGATGTGGGTGAGTCTCAAAAAATGTAATACTCTTGATCGTGGATACCAATTGTTAAATGTTACGAAATATTGCATTTTCTTACGACAGAACAATACCATTAGAATCATGACTAGAGTTCAGGGATATTTTCAGGCTATATCAAGGAATTCCTGAAATTGAAGATTGAAGCCAGCGGCTAAACGTCTGAAGTCACACTCCAGAAGTAAAAGATTAATTCAAAGAATGGTGTCGATCCCAAAAATGTATCGACCTTGAACATGTGGAACAGAACGAGGGAAGCTGATCGTGTCCTACAGTCATGCTGAATTGTGTATGGGGAAAACTAGCTCAACGTCTATTGTGTTCTAGCACCAAATAATTGGTAGATTCAGTCAGCTCATGTGAGCTCATCCACGTTAAAGGAAAACTCATACAATACGTCGAGATTAAATGTGGAGATTTACGTAGAGATCATCACGAATCCAACCCCACTTCGCGGACGAGTTCGAAGTTTCGTTGTTTCTTTGTGCGTGGCGACCAATGTCCGTTGAAAATATATTCAATGTTTAGTCAAATTCCCCTATTTTGTTGCATGCACATCGGTTGCCTTGGAGGCTATCACCCTTACATCGAAGACGAACATTTAGGAACGTGGACCGTCGAACATCTTCAAGAGTGTATATAGATTTTTGCCAGTTAGACTTAAACATACCCCAATAAAGAAGGGTGTCGGTTATGTGCCTATGCATGCATGTCATCCATGCACTCACAGACCACTGTTTATGCAAGTTCATTGAGAATCGCGACTCAATGAAGTATACATGTTTCCCGTGGGTTTGCCTCGCTTTTTCATCTTGCTAGTTGATTGCAGTGAGGTGGCCTAACCATCTGGAAGGACCCACTCCCAAATCTATAGCTACATCAGGATTGTCTACTTGTGACAAGGAGACTACCTGCATTGTTTCGTTGGTAGTGTGAAACCTTACGAATGGGAGCATAGAGGTACAGCTTTGCTTGTACATGACAGATGGTTTTCGTCTTGTCGCTACCTTTCTTTGATCGGACCATATTATTATTCTCGTGGATAGCTTAAATGAGAAGTATTTGGTTTACCTTTGGAACTGCGAGCAAGCATTTACGGAGACTTTATACAGAATCAAGTTTAAAGCAAAGAACAATTGCATACAATACACCAATAAACGAAAAACCATTGGTATTAGAATGCTACAAAAGAACTGTAACATAGTCGGAAAGAGAGCTTTTGTGCAAACAAGTGATACAACTTTCCATACCACGACCTCTTTCACAAATCCCGACGATTAATGGAGAGGAATTCCAGTATAAAAGAAGTGTTGGACAAACTTCACTTCACCTAATGGGAACAAGATTTCTTCTCAAGGTGTATTCTCACGGCATCGACTTTAAAATATGCCTTCCATAAAAGAAAAAACAGACTATATTTTCCAGCTTAGCTAAGCATTCGGTTTCCTCGTCGGTATTAAATAAAATGCCACATTGTGACAGCAGACCATTTAAAACATCTAACGAAATCATCGATACGGTGTATAAATGCTGCCTGAACGTCTGGAAAGGAACGGTTCCTTTGACCAGGATACATTAACAACCATTAAAGATGACATCGTAACTTTCGTTGCCAAATGGTGAAAGAGAAACTTCCAGCCAGTCAAAAAAGGGGACTTTCAACGAGTAAGACTTCTTCCTTTGCTGATATGTCCGTTCATAAAATGTCCTTGCTTCCTTTTTAGGTTCGATTGCTGCATCACTTTTAGAGGAAGTTTTGAGCTAAATATAAAACGGAAACGCCTTTCTGGAAGGACTTCGCACCTGTGCCCCGGGGTTTTATGGAAGGACGAAAATTGTGTTGCTTACAAATGGTGGATAGAACAACAATATGGCTCACTTATAATAAGAATTACCGTCGTTGAAGGATCGAACATATTTGTCAGAAATAGAACAATAACAGTGCGGACAAATTATTGCAACGTCTTCAAATGCTTCACCAGAAAAATTTAGTCAGGAAGGTTAAACTTACACTGAAAGATTTCAAGAATGTCAAGAAAAGCAAATAAATAAAAGCGCAGTGGTTCCAGGACGAAGACAGATATGACCGCGGGGATGGAAGAGAAAACGGGATGAGAATACAGTTAAGACTTTCACACTCCACCTGCTACAACATCCAAGTTGACACCTAATTATTGTTTAGCTCATATATCTTATATATCTTCCAATATCGCTCATTTATCTTCATAGAGTCGAAGTTATAAATGTTTGATTTGTGTCACTGATGTTTTTTTATCATCAGAATTAACATGGGCTTTAGTTTTTACCTTTAAATCAAGTTCAGAGTTAGTGCAATCTTTAACAATCATCTTAAAACAAAGTTGACACCCTCAGCTATGGCATACAGAAAAAGGCGCTGAATTTCTAATACAAGCTTTTCAAAAAGAATTGAATAAGCAACATATTAATTATTTCGCAATTGAAAATCGCGAAAAGTAAGCTAGTGCTGTGGAACGTTTTAAGAGAACCTTGAAAGAATGTAAGTGGAAAAATATTGTCTTATTCACAAACATTCAAATATACCACGTCTGGTCGAAGATTACAATCAATGGCACCATTGTAGCATCGGATGTTCTCTAAAAGAAGTAACGTCTCAAAACGAGGTGACCATGTTTGATTGAATGTTTCGAATGTTGGAGATTTCAATAGAATTAGGTTTGAAACAGTAGATTGGGATCGCATTGGAAAAACAAAACACTCTTTTGTCAAAGGCTAATTACCAAAATTGACGATAAAATTGTTTCATGTCCCATAACAAATACTTGGACGTGACCCACTTGTCTTTAATGTGTAAAAATATAAACGGAGAATTGTTGACATAAGTTTTGTTACTTGCCCGAGGTACAAGGAGTCGCAGGCAAAGAGGCCGACATGGAAAATATCAAAGAAGTCCGTTGGAAACGATATTCGCCTAGAATCAATTCTTGGATTACATGGTGACGACTCTAAAAGAAAGTAGAGCTCAAAAACATGCCATTAAACATTGCATTCCATTCTCTGAGTTCCAAGAACGACAAAACAATAGTATCTAGTGAAGAACATGTGCTAAATCTAAAATCGTTTAATTTCTGCCAGACCGTTGTAGCATAATGTGACATTGGAGTAGAGATTTGGAACTTAGATCGAACTATGAGTAATCAAATTTTATTTACAATGTTCTAGCGTCACTTCTTTGGAGATGTCCCCCAGCAAATAACTATGTTGTTTCACCACCTAATGATCCGAATCTATGCAATTAGGCCACTAAGCTATATGAGCAGTGTCTCTGGTAGAAATCCTTCATCACTTATGTCTTGGATATCACGGCAGATCAATCCACTTTCTTGGTACAAATACTCAACTAGCAATTCCATGAACAGGTTTACACTGTGTTAGCATAAAAGGATATCTTGGACAAAATATATTTTCGAAAAAGGAAAGTCACCGTAAACTTACATTTCAAAATTAATTCTCGACTGAATTGTAATGGATGTATCTTGTGTACCGCGTACAACGAGGTGATGAATTGGATATTTGAAATCGGCCTTTCGCTCGCTAGTATCCATTTTAAAACCTATGGTATTTCGAGGATTCAATGCTTTAACAACTGCGGCCTTGATGCAAGGAACATATTTCTTCATAATATACTCACTCTGCAACAAAATAACAAACAGGCCTTAATGAAGGCACGATAAAACTTGTTGACCCATACAGGACAAGCACACTTTGGTCTCTGAAACATCCCTATCAATTCACTTCAGGTCAAAGCAGAAGGAGACGTTGAAAACCCTTTAACCCTCATTGACACGACCAGAAAAAGAAAAAAGAAGAACTGTCAGAGATTTGGATGTTTGATGATGCACATGTATTCTTGCTAGTATTCCGAGACAGAACTCGTTCTGTTTGCCATGCCACTGTAGATGATGACGATGCAAGAATTCCAGTGGGTAGAATTTCATCCTGTGTCATCTTTGATCGCCTCAGCTATTATCGAGTTTGAAATCAAATGACAAACTAAATATGAAATTTATGTGAATAACAGTTACTTGTTCCTAAAAGTTTAAGTTCTTAAAGTGGGCAACGCTAATCCAGTTTGGCGGTGTGCACACCGGATACCCTGGATGCCTTCAACAACACAGACTTGACAGAAGGAGATGATTTTCGCTGTGATGGGTTTAACGACCGCCAAAAGAACAGCAGACAAGAATGTAGTTGAGAATGTATGGATCGTTTTGCAACTGGACATGTGGTTTCAAGACAAGTTTGTGCTGGATGGTGTGCATCTATGTATGAGACAGAATCGAAGTAATGCCATGATGGGAAGTGCTAATGAACGCAAATCTAACTTCGAAGAACCCTGATTGGAAGTCTTACCTAAAGTTGGAAACTAGATCAGTCATGCTCTGACCAGAACTACAGCCAGTTACCCTCTACTATGAGTGGAAGTCAAATTCCTTACCAATATCTCTGGAGTCCTCTCCAACTTCGATGATGTCTTCCGGAGTCTACTGCCAAAACGTTCATTTTATGTCATTGCCAGCAATACTCCAATCAACGGAGCTATCGATCAAAACACTTTCGAATACAAAAACTTCAACGTGTTCAAGATAGTAGTCACCTGAGATTAACAAACGTTTTGTACCAGACCGTTTGAACATAAAGTTTTCCACAGAAAATTACTTGAGATCATATTTGATTCTATACGATGACACAAGACATTTAGAGACCAACAGTACCCACATAGTTTGGTACGACGAGTATGCAGGAGAATTTCGTTTGTGGGGATTCGACCAGACCATAGCAGCGATGAGGAACATTTCCATTCAATAAAATCAAGCCAGCTCATGGTGTATCTGTTTATATGGGCCCGTGTTAACACAGTGAAATTGATGGTGTGTGCAGAAATTGATAATATCCTTGAAATCAGGAATCCGAGGAAGTGATCATAGGGTAGAAAAGTAAAAACAAACAAACAGAAAGAAAAACAAAAGAAAACCCCAACAACAAGCAAAAACCCCACTCAAACTTTAGTTGTCACAGATACTAAATCCAAGGGAAGAAGAAAAAGAGAAAGACACGTATATCTATTATATACTGTATGAACTGCAAGATTTTAATGTAAACTAGCTATTAGATAATTATATCATCATCGATACATAAAGGGTGTTATTATTATGTCAAGTTGGCATGAACAATATTTCTCGCCACTTGCTTAAAAAGAAAAGCTGGAATAAAATCTGGAATAAGGATGGACAATTATCCCAGAAGAGACGATTTTAAAAGAGTGGTATAAATGCTTGAATGACAATTTTCTACCCCCTCCCCCCATTTACTTTCTTTGAGACGAAAAGAATTGATGTCCTCTTCTAAAAGGGTACAGAAACATTCCGTTCATGGAACTGCTTGGCAGGTCTTTCTAAAGTAAAAGTCAAGTTTGAAATCATTGCTTATAATTACCAGTGAAGATAAATATCTGGGAACTTCATTAACTCCCATCATACAGTCTGAATACAGATTCCGGAAATCCAGTTGTGTGTGACAAAGATGAACTTTCTCATCGGACGCCTAAAGATGTTCGAGCTTGCGACATCAACACGGACGACTATCATCAACCAGGAACCCACTGACTAACCGTTTATTTTCTCACTAGCCACAGCGTAGGATATTCTGATTCCAGTGGATTACCTCCTCTAAAATACGATATCATGCACTTTTTGAGACAGAGTGGTATATTCGTTAAATTCATGAAGTGGGATTTGCTGACTTATTTTCAACACGGTTTCTACAGAAACTATGCATAATTAAAATGTGGTTTTGTCATCATTTTGACTATTTTCTTTAGATGAAACAAATATAGTTTCCAAAGATATTGGAAATGATCTAGGTCCAGGGCATTTTGTTGTGCTATAAGTCAGGTGACAGTCGGTAAATAGGGAAACCCAAGTGAACAATTATTCATTCCTATTTTGATGTCAGTCTTTGTAGAATTACTTTTAGTTGTGTTCAGATATAATTTAAGATCAATTATTTATTTAAACTATTCATTGGAATTACAAAGTGATCATTGACATTTTGGACAAACACACTATTTTGGGGTTATTGTGAATTCATTCAAAGACATTCTGGATTATATGATTGTGATACATCAATGCTATTGATATATCATGTTCTAGACTATTTAGACATCAGCGCATTCAGGACCTGGAATTCATTCTGAAATCTCTATACTTTTGGACTTGTGATAGAGCCAAAATATCTATGTTTTGTGTGTTTGTCTTTTTCTTTCACAGCTTAAACCCCGTCTCCACTGTTCTGTATTGTGTGTTATAGTAGCTGTGCGTGAGCACTCCTACCTTATGTATGATAGCATATAGCTATGTTTGTGTGTATGTGTTTAAGCACCCTAACCATTTTCATTAGTTAGTAAGTGTAGATATTGGTCACTGGAATGGTGAGTGTTGGTTAGTCAGGCGTCTTATTGGTTAGTAGGTTTAGATATTGGTCAGTATATAAGTTTGTGTTGGTCAGTAAAAACGGTGTATTATTTAGTAGCTCGGGTGCAGGTCCATTGAAGGGCCTTTTGTTCATAATGTGGAATTATTGGTCAAAAGGTATGGGTTCTGTGTCAGTAACATGGTTATTGCTCTTAGCATTACATTTCTCCCTGTTCAGGATAGTCCCATCATTTTAAAAGTATAGCCAGTTTTAACATTAGCGTTCACGTTGTCCTCAGAATACCCTTTTTGAACTAAGACCAAAGACAATTTCTTGGGACAATAGGGAATATCATGTTAAAGACTACTGTTAAATTCCCATTGCCCCTCGTTTGTTAATCCTATGGACATTTGTAACTCGGAATTCTTATTTTCTCCAGTCTCCCAGACATTAAATACGGAAGGGCTTAATGTGAATTCCCATTTACCCCAGACCGGTCCCTCTTTGTTCAGAATAGCCGCCTTAACTACTTACGTGTTCGCGTAGAAGGACGGATGCAATTAAATATTGCACGTATGTATGTATGTGTGTGTGTGTGTGTGTGTGTGTGTGTGTGTGTGTGTGTGTGTACACGAGTGCATAGCTCCTGGTGGGAGAGATGTATTTTTGGTGAATCGGTTCTTTCATAAATTAATAAAGAAAATGGGGAAAGGAAATTTCAAAAGAACATATTGTGCATCTATTTCAGATGGTTCCTACCCGTGGTGGATGCTTCTCGTGGGTGTGACAATCTTCATCATAGTTGTGGCCTGTATTGTTCCAAGGCTAGTCCAATGTCTCATGTAGGTATACATACATACATACATACATACATACATACATACATACATACGATTATTACAGAGCCTATAGTCTGAATTCACATCCCTCCAAACAAGTGCATTACATTTTTTTTAAAGCTTGTATCTTGCTTTCTTACCAAAATGACTAAAGTGTATTCAGTTATATCATGACCAAGTAATCAGCAATGACAACTAAAGTAATAAGTCATCATTCTTAGGACCTCGTGTATTACCACTAACGTCATGGAATGAAAAATCTTTGTTCGATGATGATGATGATGATGATGATGACGACGACAATGATGATGGTAATGATTACTACTACCAGCACTACCACTATTGTTGTTACTTTTGTTATGTAAAATAATAATAATAATAATAATAATAATAATAATAATAATAATAATAATGATGTTATTATTATTTTTTTTATCATCATTCTCTTCTTCCTGTTTTCGTCGTCGTTTTTTTCATTCCTTTTTTACAAATGAGGAAATGTAATGTTTAATAGTCAAATCAAATTAATGATGCAAACTACTTGCACCTTTTGCAACACTATCGCAACTATTTTTCAACTGTCTTTGCTGGATGGCATATCAATTCTTTTTATGTTAAGTTATGAGAAGTACTTCTCCGACTAAACCCCGATCCCTAACCACGTCTACACCCTTAGCATGTACAATGATGCCATATCTGTCGGTACAAATTGCGAGCAAATTTTGGCTTACATTCAACGAACCTTTCCCATTCCTTCAAAAACCAACTAAAGGATCCACTTCGGTGTTACTTTCTAACCCAATGACCCAAACTTGCAACAGTTCATTCGTAAGCATTAGTAGCAGATAGAATCCTCTGAAGGTCTTAAAGGCACACTTCAAAGTTCCTACTGCTTCATGCCGTAGAAATAATATTCTGCTCGACCATTTAGTACGTGCCATCATGACTTCAAACAAAACCACATATTCAGGCACATGTTGCGGCAAAGAAAAGCGTTACCTAATTTGCAAGACGTACCTCAGGTCAAGACATTCAGAAGCTGGACTACAAGAGTCAGCTTCACTATTAGTTATACGTTATGATGTCAGTAGTATGTGAAACGGAGAGTTCTGGCTCACTGTTTTTTAATGTAAAAAGATAATAATTTTACAAATTTATGCATCGACGAGAGTTCTGACTCACTTTTTAATGGTTTTGATCGATGACTGTTCCGGCTCACTTTAGAGAGTTATGGTTTACGAAGCGATTTTACAGTGTCAGTACGCCAATGTGTTGTTTCCATCTGAGCAAATTTTATTATGGTCGAATGAGCACATACCTCTTTTCTTGATCAGAACAGCAGATATGTGCTGTAATTTAGATAGAAATGATTTCATCGAGTAATATTTGAGGCTTCAGTTTAGTGTTTCTTGATAATGATGGAACGTTGCCCCTTATCAAAGAAGGCTTTTTATTTATTCCTTTGACGTTTTCCTTAACGTGTCCATCATCGAGAGTGAAGCTGTACATTTTATTTCTAAGCTCGATGAACTCCGTGATAGATTTTCCATTGGTTTCATCTTTGAATTTTCCGATGACCTTTTATTGTCAACGCAGTAAAACTGGCTATGTTGTGGATAATCACTGAGGTGAAAGAGTTTTCGGTGATTGACATATGCTGATAAAAATCTTGGGTTTTGATTTCGTACACGAGCAAGTGGTGCCCGTCATGAGCAGCTTTGCTTTATTGTTGTAATTGTTTTTGAATAATAAAACTCGTACATGAGGACCTTAGACAGATCGAACACAGCCTCTCCTGCGTAAAAATCGGTTTATAAAGTTTAAGCGCTGTTTTTCTGGATTCGATCCTGACAAGATTTTCATTAAATATTTTCATTTTAGCAAATGCATTATCTGCTACTAATTTAATTCGCCTCTCCAGGTTATTGACGATTTCGATATTTTTTCATTTTCGTTTGTTTTGGATGGTCTTTCCGAATACGCTGCTGTTCATACGCTTGAATAAATATTTATTTAAATTAGTTATGGATTTAGTTCGCTGTGTGCCGTTAAAGCCAATGTAATCTTTCATTCACGGTCCCTGTTTAAACTTTAATGCTTTGTGAACGTTTTAAAGAACGAGTCCATGTTGCAGTGCCTGTAAGAGCGCCCTGTGATGGAGTAAGTAATTCTTTTTGTGGCGCAGGTTTAGCACACGTTTTTCACTTTAGCGTTTCCATATAAAATATCGTTTTTTGCTCTTGTTGTTGTTCGCTTAACCAATGGCTGTCCACGACGAGAACGCTTTCTGTGCATAACGGATAATTGTTATGGAGCTCGTGGAGGTGTTCCGGATAGTGTAGTCCTACTTCTACGAAATAGCCATCGGACACATTTACAGGATCATCATCAATGCCACGGTGCATTTCCTCGAGAAACTGTTCCCCAGAAATCAAGTGAAATCTGCTTGTGGGAAGTGGCTGCGACTTAAGTTGGTGGTTTAGTTGTTGTTAGCCACGGCATGTTTTATGCTGATGACAAAAATTTCCCGTTGAGTCATTTTTATTCAGTGAACATGAGCATGTCTGGATCGGTAGACGGTTCTAAAGCAGTTCCACTTCACCGACAACATGTCCGGATCGGTAAACGGTTCTAAAGTAGTTTTACTTCACTGAATTAAGGCATCAAATGCAAGTCCTGGCGCTGAGAAGCACCAAAGAGGATCCAGACGGTAAAGTTTGGGGCACCTTTTTCTGAAATTTCCGAATACGTCCGCGAGCGTGAGCATATCCGTTTTCAGGTACAAGACGTGATAATCGCCGATGGTTTTACAATCAAATTCTTCGTCGCTAATGTTTTCCACGTTAAGCGAAGAGTAGAACGGGTCTCTGGGAGGAAACAAGGTGTCTTCAAAGCGAGACCAAGCATCGATGTACGAAGGATAACCCCCTTTTTTAACAGGTCTGTCTTAGTACCAAACTCTTCTTCCAGGTTTCCAAAGGTGGGTCTGTTTTCAGCAAGCTCTTCTAGCGACTACGACATAAACTGGAACGAGTCAATGAATCGAAATGGTCCAACTGAAATAGACATGTACAGTTCGAAATTATGTGGAATAACCTTAAAATTTTTTCCTACTGTGCTAAAGACAGATTTTACTCGAGGATGGCTCAATAAGATAAAGTGTGCATCATATCCTCGAAGATTATGAGCAATGGCAGAAAGAAAATCTGCATCGTTAAAGTTGAACTTACTTCCAGCATGAGCCGCCTGTGAACTTTCCTGTGATTTTACGAGGTCTCTAACCCTTTTCCTGTCATGTTCAAACGACTGCTAGCAAATATGACATGAGGTTCCGCTGTTGTATCTTTTTCGTTCTTCATACTTCAACTGAATGATCTGAGCTGGATTTATGTGAATGTCCTGAACACGTTGCAATTCCAGAAGGAGTTGCTCAAAGAACCACATGATGCAGTCCTCGCCGCGGTGCAGCTTATACTCCGATGATAGTGTTTCATCAATCGAACAGTGTAATTTATAACCGACTGCACATGGTGCATGCGTTTTTCTACCTGTGTGAAAGATTGATCAGTGGAACCCGCAGGTCCTACTGCCTTTTGCAGGATAGCTTCACAGTCGAAATCCACTTGAAAATGTTAACATCTTTTTTTCTCTTAACGTGGAAGGATAATTTATTTCTGTGTTCGTTCGGCATCTGGACCATTTGTCCTCATGGCAGTATCTCGCGGCGACGTGTTTGTGTAGTTTGTCTTCTTCTTGAAAGCCTTGAAGACAACGATAGCAGAAGTACTTTTTGCCGTTGTGTTTATTGTACTGGGAGCTGCATACTTTGCTGGTTTTTTTTTTTTTTATCCACACGTATTGCCTTTGATAGTATAAGAGATTGATCGTGTCTTGCGTTGCTGTTTTCGAGATGTGCATTGGATAAACCAAAAACTGCTTGTCGTCCGCTTTATTTTCTTCGAGACCGAAAACGTTGATCGATAGATCGTTTAATGTTTCAAACTTTTCCGCGTCGCTTACGGCCACTGGAAGGGTCATGTGGGTTGTTTTTAACGTGTGAAAGTATTTTATATGGTACTTGGTGACACGATCAGCATTATCTTTTGTCGGATACAGCATCATTTGTGCGACAGGCGGTGGATCCAAGTATAGATCGATCAAATACTATTACCGAGACGACAAAGAACCCAAATATAATACATCGTTTGGTCCTGTAACTCCTGAGTGGTACGTACAGATATTAAAGCAGCTAAACATGATACGATCACAACAACGATGACAAAAAAGATTTCAACATCATGAGACAAAATAAAGAAAACAGGAGAAAGTATAATATTTTTTAACCTTATTTTTCATAGGCAGCATTTAACGAAATCGGACAGCCACGGTTTTCAAGCACGACCGTGTGAAAATTAAGCTTGAGATCTTAGATGTCTATCTCTCCAAGGTTTTTCTGCATGAAATAGTCTATCTGTTTAAAGATCTCCGCCAAGGCCTGCTCTAACTTTTCTGTTCTGGTTTTGTCATCAAAATCGTAAAAGATTTGGGGCTCCGAACTGAACTAAATAGTTTGTGTCTTTGTTCCTGTTCCTGTCTGACTCTTTATGATGAAGTTTACCTGCTTTTGTACAACGAATTAAACCGAAATAAACTCATGTCCAGATTGCGTAACAAGCACCGGCGTCGTGTTCCTCTGTCCATCCCGCGCACTCCTAGATGGAACTGTCCTCGGCACGCCGAAAGAATTTTACTCATTCAGGACGCTTTATCATCACTTCGTCAGCGTCCGGGTGAGTCACGTGATCTCCATCCCGATCGCATATTTCATGCCAGTAATCTTGAAGTGTAACCGTTTCCGGATACATCGTAGTAACCGCATTTTACAGGATTTTCGCGTACATGTCATATTTATTTAGTAACAATCATTACTGGATCATCAAGCTCATTCTGAGCCAACTCTGACGCAAGTAAAAAAAAATTTTTATAAGGAGAAGTTTAAAGTGCAGAGAAATATTAGCCCGTGACATCTCTCAAAAGCTGAATTCTTATTTTAATAGATAGTTTTTTTATTTGCAAGAAAAGATGCTTAAATCAGCAATCAGGCTCTGTGTTGATAACAAAGCCAATGATGCAGGTTCGGATCGATAACAAAGACGAGGAAAAGTTTTGGCTGATGAAAAAGATCACGATTGTTTTTAGTTCGGATCGATATCTAATATGAGGAAAAGATTTTTATGCAGGTTCGGATAGATAACAAAGCTGGATCAGTCATCGAAAATTTTACCCCGATCAGCCATGAGGTATTTATTTAGGAGAACCTTTCTATAATCATCAAACAGATCATGATACGCTTCTTGCCAAAAACGAGTTAACGCCGCCACCAATTTTGGATCATTCATAATCTGTGTAGTAAGCCTTGCACTGCCCGCGTACTTATTGAGGAGTAGTTTTCCGTGATCAACCGATGGAGAGATAAATTTTTTGGTCGAAGCAATGTCGGCTCAGTGGCGCGCATTCAGTCACATGAGGTGGTGCATTATCGTTGCCAGCATCTCCATCACCACGACCAGTGCGATACTTATTCCACAACCGGTAAATCTTGCTCGGACTGGTGTTTTGATGTGCTGCTATTTTTTCCGCCTTTACTGTTCTCTTTGTTTTTATTATCTCAGCAGCAACTCTATTATCGAGAGGTATTTTCTTTATTTATTATGGTGTGACAATTGTTTCAACAAGTGCTAAATTATCGCCACGATATGACAGAAAAATATTGTTGCTGTTACCATCACTGTCGACTATCTTTTATCGATGCGTCGACAAAATTCTATCTTTTCTGGATCCACGTCGAGGAGATCTGTCGATTTAGTAAACATTATTGTATGTATCCTATGTATCTGTCGACAATTGTGTTAGATTACATATCGACGTGGATCCAGAAAATCATTAAAAAGTGAGCCAGAACTCTCATCGATCAGTGTTATCATCGATGCTTAAATTTGTAAAAGATTATCTTTTTATTTTAAAAACACGATCAAAGAAGTGAGAAAGACTACTGATGTCAAACCAGAAATGTAATCTGTCTACTAAAATGCAAGAACTGTGGCACTCAATATGTTGGCTAAAGCTATGATTTTAGGAAAGGAATGAATGACCACTAGAGTCCCATTCGCAGCACAATAAACTCGCAACTCATTGCAACTTGGCAGGGCATTCAGTCGAATCCTTCAGGATGATACCGACTGAATATGACATGAGCTGGATCGATATAGATCGCAATCGATAATGGGAAGACCAGTTGAAAACTCATCAGGCTTAAATAAATTAGGCCTAAATAAAACGTCTTGCCTACTTAATGTAATCTTTCAAAACTACAGTCAGGCATCAGGGCATCAGACATATGCAATTTCTGAAGAAATATTTACCCAAGTAAATATTCTGTAACTCTTTATTATTATTATTATTATTATTATTATTGTTACTTGTGTCTGTTATACGACTACATCACGTTATTGACATACATCCGTAGTATCTCCATGCATAACTTTACCTGGATATAGTTTCTGTTGCACGTTATATAAAATAGCTCTGATTGTTCGCCACAGACATTTGGTGTCCATCCTCTCTTCCCAGCCTGGAATTAGGTTTAGATATTTGGTTATCTGTTTATTCTCATATTATTTAGATTGAGCATATGTATGGGCCAGATTGCATTACCTTAATACAACAGTCAAGAATATTTTCTGGACTACAGGGATACTTTTCATTGAAAGTTGATGTTACAACAAAATTTAAGCTATTTATAACCTATTTGTCATCCAAACATGATATTATTCACTAATTATTGTACAGGATTAAAAATGTAGGATTTCTGAATCGGCTGCCTTCCACATCTTCTTTTGTGTGACCTATGTTTCTAAAGTCTGTTTATTTTTTTCAATTCGTGATTTCTTGCCATTGTAGTTGATTTTATGATAAATCGACATATAGTGTATATTTATTACTTATTATGTAAAATGTTATGTTTTCAGGTACAATAGAATGTGTGACACAAGTTTGATTTACAATTGATCACATAAGATATAAACACTTGTGAGGTGAATTTTCTCCGATATCTTTTGCGACATGTTCTTTCAATAAAAGATACATACAGCTGGTATGTCTTTCCCAGTTGTAGGGGAGAGAACTTGACAAGGTTTATGCTTTAAAAATAAAGCATAAAGAAAAACAAAGCACTGTTTTATGTTTAGACGTTATTCCGCTCTTGAGCCATGCAATTAATGAATACCCGGTCATAACAGAAACCCATTTAGAGTGAACACCTGCGCATAAAATGCACCTGTGTGAAGTGAATATATTATCATAAAGGACAACTAGATATGAATGTAAATGCGAAAACGATTAATTTAGATGAAAATTACTTTATTCATTGTATTCATATTCTTTATCAGTACGCTTATAACAACTATTTTTTATCGGTACACTAATAACAACTATTCTTTATCAGTCCACCGATAACAGCTATTCTTTATCGCTACACTCATAACAACTATTTTTTATCGGTATACTGATAACAGCTATTCATTATCGGTACACTGATAACAGCTATTCTTTATCGGTACACTGATAACAGTTATTCATTATCGGTACACTGATAACAGCTATTTTTCATCAGGACACAGATAACAGCTATTCTTATACATACAAATAGTATTGATATATTTTCGTCTGTCTCCGTCCAACACACATACTAATACCTTTAAAATATATTTAAATATTAATGTTTAATTGACTCCAAATTATATCAGATATTATTCTGGACACAAGTTATAAAATTTATAATTTATGTTAAATTTCAGTCAGTAGTTAAATTTGATTAAAATTACTGTCATTTTACTGCAAGCGACTTTTTTGAGACCTATTCAACATATATGTTCGATTGTGATATTTTTAAGCTTATCGCTACTTTGGTACGATACAAATTAGAAAAGGATGCTCATTATATGTTGTTTTATGTCTTTTATACTCTGCAAGGCTGCTATGTTAAAAGAACCCGTATGTTTACAGGATCATTGGAACACGAAACCATTCCGTTTGAACATTATTAATTAATTTGCAACCTATAACTTGTAATTTGCGGCAGGCGTGGGTTTGTTGTCATTATGGATGTTTATAGAGAAAGAAAAGTCATTTTAATTCAAACCAAAAAAGAGTGTTATCTTCAATGATTCAGATTACCTTATAGCAATATTTATCAACTTACTTCTGTTCGAATTTGACAGAAGAACGACCGGTCCATGTATTAAGAAGCTGAAGCAATACGAGGTGTATTAAGGAATGATTCCATAAATGACATTAAGTTATCAGGATCAAAGCAAGAAGAAAAATTAAAATTCTGTTTCTGAGTTGATTATCTGTCCTGTAAATTACCTTACACATCGGCAGCAGGTGTAGACCAACAGTTAGAAAATGTGTATCTAATGACTACGCTGTTTGAAAAACGTTTGATATAGCAGAACCTTACTTCATAGAAAGAAAACAGAAACGAGAAAGATCAATTACCTGATATTTGCATGTGAACATGTACAGTGATTTCTTAATTGTTTTCTTTCAGTATTCATGAACAGTTTTTATATGTGAATGTCAGTTAGAGCATTGCTTATGTCAAAATTATACGCGGGGTATACCCGTTTTTCCCATCAGTATATTCAAATGATTGGCTGATTCACTCAGCAGTTGGAAACATGTCAAAAATACGCACTGGTATATTTGATAACTGCAAATGAAGCATATTTGGAAAATTGTTGTTTTATCTGGCACATTGTATAAGCGATTTAATTAGGTACAAAAACTTTTTAATTCCTCAACTATCTACTAATTTCTATTATTTTGGAGAGTTACCAGATACCACAGTATTGACTGTATCGGTTCTAAATAAAACTCGCACCATCTGCCATTCGTTAATAGTGGGATTTTTTTTTTTAATTAGAAATTATTCTATTGCAACTAATAGCAAAACTTTTCAACAATGTTTTCTTTTCTTCAAATTAATGACAAAATAACGAATTAGTTGAAAATTTCACAAAGATTAAAAGACTTGTATATATGTTTCAACTGATTAGTCATCGCCCCGGCGCAGGAACTCTGTTCAGAGCATAGGTTATATTTAGCTCTGTTTCCCGCTGGCATCAACAATTGTGAAATGCTTTCAAACTGGAGATCGTTTAGCTATGCTTGCTTTCAATCATTTTGATAAAAACTTAGGTCGTTTATAATGCTTTTTATTTATCGTTTAGGTGATTTCTTTAAACATTTACAGGGCCAACATGAGACGATCTCATTTACACCCAAAAGCCATAATTCTGTCACAATATGCATATACATAGGTAGATACATAATTACAGTTGCTAGTTTGGTCCGGTCTGTGTATAGATTTTACGACTCCATGGGCTTAAGCTAAGTAAGAAAAGAAAGCGAAAACTAACAAGTTCGGTATAATTCAACAACTAATTTATTTTCCTAAAATACAAAGTAAAAAATTAAAAAGAACCTACAGTATTGTGAATTAAATTAAAAAGAGACGTAAGTATTCTACCCTAAGTTCAAACGTATGTAGTACATGAGTTCCAGTGTTGTTCCTAATGAAGTCCAATCTATTGTGCTGATATGCTAACACTATTCACGTATCAGAAGGATATCATCCAAATTTGTCTTTAAATTAATTCACAGTAATTCCAAAATAGTTATTTTATCCTGTAGTCTATGTAGTCTATGTGAACATTGTAATTCCAATGAGTAATTGAAATAAATCTTTACGAATAATAATTGAACAAAAATAAAATGACTGATTATTCTTCAGGTATTAAGTCAGGAATGAATAATTATAAGGTAAACAATACTTACATTGTTACGGATCTATACAACATATTATTTTTATAATATAAATTTTATTCGAGTCATTTGGGTAATGACAATATTCGTTTTCTTTTATTCTAAAACAATAGCTCGACACTTTTAAAGGTGAGGTCATGTCTCTTTTGTAGAGTACATGTACAAAAAGTTATTTTTTCCATTAATAAATTAAGGCTGAATTGCCAAATTCATGTCAACATCCTATTTTGGTCTTAATCAGGTCAGGCTATGATCACGTGATACCAGGGAACATATGTACTTTAGATATGTTACGACTGCCTTAGCTGGTGATTGGTTAAATATAAAAGAGTCAACTGTTGACTGTTAAAGTATTTCACAATATAAAATAATTTAAATGCCTGAGAATCTTTTCTAGTAATTGAGATTTGTTTATTTGTTGTGCATTAGGTGACTATATAAATAGCAATTAAAGCACCGCGTTCTTATTCTTCAGTTATCTTTCATCTTTCTGAGAGTACGAGGGGATCTATATTTATTTATCGTTCGTTGAATTGTAGAGCTCGAAACATTTACTCTAAACAGACAGAAATAAAACGTCTGTTAAATTTGAATCTTCAAAATCTGTGTATCTAGATAGAAAGTGAAAGTGAATATTTTTATTTCATTCTTATAATATAAACCATTTCTCTTATGATCTGAATTTTGTTTATGTTGTAGCTTGTTGCGTTTGGAACGTTTACAGACGTGTACAGTATGGACTTGATAACAGTTTTGTCCATGCAAACTACAATGTGAAAATGCCCTAATTCTTTTGGCACGATTTCTTCTATATATTCATTGTATAAACTTTGAAAGAATTTTAATGTTCACCATATATGTGATTTTCACTAAGATTTACTTCTTCAAGGTCTCACAAACATGCTTATTGTCTTAGCTAATATTTGCTTGGCTTCTCGAGATGTAGATTTAAACTACTTTATATATTTGGATGTTATCGCTTCTTTTACTTGAGATATCATTGTTAATCATTTTAGGACATTGTTGACAGTGTAAATGTTTTATCATTCTTATCACGTGCGTCATATTAATGGTCTCATGTAATATCGAGTTTTTTAACGTTCTTTTTTGTTCCCTCTGGTTTTTAATTGACACTAATTTGCATGTCGTGTATACTTTAACGTTTTTATTTTTAATGAGTTATTGTTCCCACGGCAGTCACATTCTAAAAACTAGTTATCTTTATAAAGGATGTGTTTCATTATCATTAATACTTATTTCTATGTATTTTCCTTCCGCGATGAGCGATGAACGTTTGGTATATTATTTATTTGAATGATATAATATTTTCTGCTGGTTCTCAGATGTTAACCGATTTTCATGTCATCTTTACTGCAGTATAAAGAAAGCTCTTGCTTGTAAAATTTACTCTCTAGATCCTTTTCTGTGAAACCTTCCAGTCTTAAACTAAATGGATCACCTTTTTAAATATTGTTTTGCAGTTTTAAATTCTTATTTTTTAACCAATGCTAAATTTAGGCGTAAGAAATATATCAGTCGACAAGTAACTAGATAGATTGATATTTGCTTTTGATCTGCTTTCTCCTTATTTGCTTCCACTGGTGCAGCGCCTATTGATCTAATATAGTTTTTAGCATGTCTCCCACGAATTTCCTAAATTTTGGTTTCCCTTGCTCTGCAAAGCCTTCTGCGTCAAGTGTTTAAACGGCATAAATGCGTCAAAAATTTCAAATGGTGAAAACATCGAGATAACATTTTACGCTTGTAAAGATATCTTTAGATTTTCTACACAAGCCAGCAGAACATGTCTCTACAGCGGGTCCTTTTTTGCCAAAGTTTGCAACGTGTTGTGCAATCCTTTCAATCGTATAAATTATTTTAAATGTATGTCAATTGTTTCCATGTCTGTGACGAATTTTAAATGTTATGTCAATTGTTTCCATTCATTGTCAAGTATCTCAAATGTATGCCAGTTGTTTCCATTCCTTTGAATTCTTTTAAATGTACGTGGATTGTTTCCACTCCTACGATTGAATCTAAAAGAGGTAAATCAAGCCTTATTGTTTCAATAGATTATATCTGCTTTATTGAGCTATTGAAGACACACCACTTAAAATTCAAGTTGTGCTTTAAATTTGGCCTTAACCAAATTTGTGTATTTATCAACATCAGATATGCAGTTATTTTATCTTTATCCTTCAGTATTTTGGCCATCTTACTTTCAAAGCTATTGCATTTTATTTCAATATTATTAGCTGTGAATGTGATCTGCAAATCTGATTCGTGTTTAAAACATACAAGAATATATCTTTATATGTATAAATCAAGTCAACTTTTTTCTTGAAAGTTTTTATCTGAAAATATATTCGACCAATCCAAAATGGAAAACAACTATATTTGACAAATCAAAACTGGAAAACAACTATATGTGACCAATCCAAACTGTAAAACAGATAGGAATTAGCTCTTGATACCAATATTGTTGTTTATATTAATAAAACAGTTATATCACCTATCCAAAAATTGTCTGATTGAACACACCGTCTCTTAGTGCCATGATTGGTAATGAGTAACAGCTCAACATTTGTTTTGAGTGGTATTGGATGGAAAGAAAGTAAAATATATCTTTTGTGTTTTGCATCTGTTAATTTGGAAGAAAGAAAGAACAGAAAGTATACTGGTATCTGTGCACTGATTAACACTTATAAGTGAATGAAGTTATTGGCATTTTGTGTAAATTATTTTGCTATTGATATTCATGATCCAATTGTCTGTTACAATAATGTGCTACTAGTAACAGATGTCATCCATTACGGACATATTTTAAGTGTTAACACAGATCTCAGTTAATAGTATTGGTTCCAGTAGGCACGGCTCTAAAGAATACTGACTCTTGAAATTAAAAAGTATAATACAGTTTTCCTCCCTGATCCATACAAAGCGGATTTTGTTACAAATTGAAAAGATATATCAGCTTTATGTGCTTTGTACAAAAATCATAAAGCTGTATAGGATATGCGAGAAGAATAACCTTGACGTGCATTTCATGTATTCAACGTCAACTGCAGAAAATCAACTATGTACTATACATTCTGTGTTTAGCTTGATAAGCTGACATTGTTGGAATCGTGCATATATATATATATGTGTGTGTGTGTGTGTGTGTGTGTGTGTGTGTGTGTGTGTGTGTTTAAATTAAATGATTCATGAGCGTCAAAATCAACTACAATAGTAAGAAATTGCGAGCGGTAATATAGACAAACTAAAAAAGTGTACCAAGATACGTCGTGGCCAAATACGTAGTGGCAGATCATCGATTAAAAAGAACACGTTTGAATTATATGCAGTTCTAAACAGACACCATCCTTTTTGGTTCACAAAGTAAATAAAAAATAACTTGAACTGCATTTACATCCTTACTTTTCTTTATTGTTCTGAAAAGAAAATAATTTTTAAGTTAATTGTTACCAATTGAAGAAGAAATGGCATTATAATATTGAATGTGTCAAAATGCTATAGGCCCTATAATATTTGTCAAGAATAAATCATTACTTAGAAAGGCTCAGATGCTCTTGGACACATGACAAAGGCTATAGTATTTCTCTATCGGTCACTCACTATTTTACAAAAATTATCCAGTGACAACCTTCATACCTCTTTTTTTTTTTTTTTTAAGGAGCAGATGTAGGGTTAATGTTATTGTCTGTAATTTAGAATCGATTTAAATAAAAGAAACTTGTCTGCTATGTTACTGCACATACACAGATTAGGCATAATTCATTAATATTTATTATGTTGACCACATGACAGATTAGGCTTAATTCATTAATGTTTAGGATGTTGACCACAGACAACTTAGGCTTAATTCATTAATATTTATTATGCTGACCACAGGACAAATTAGGCTTAATTCATTAATATTTATTATGCTGACCACAGGACAAATTAGGCTAAATTCATTAATATTTATTATGTTGATCACAGGACAGATTAGACTTAATTCATTAACATTTATTATGTTGGCCACGGACAGCTTAGGCTTAATTCATTAATGTTTATTATGTTGACCACATGACAGATTAGGCTCAATTAATTAATACTTGTTATGTTGACCACATGACAGATTAGATTTAATTCATTATTATTTATTATATTGTCCATGGACGGCTTTAGCTTAGTTCATTATTATTTTGAACCGCTCCGGTGGCCTAGTGGTTAGAGCGTCCGCCTCGGATGCGGGAGGTCGTGGGTTCGATCCCCGGTCGAGTCATACCAAAGACTTACAAAAATGGTACTAACAGCTGCCTCGCTTGGCGCTCAGCATTAAGAGGTTAGTGTTAGGACTGGTTGGCCTGGTGTCAGGATAATGTGACTGGGTGGGACATCATGCTACATGTCTGCGGCGTGATGCCCCAGTGCTAGACATCACTATAAACTGCCACACTGCAGACATCGTAGCGATATGACTGAAAAATTGTTAAAGCTATGTTAAAAATCATAATCACATCACATCATTATTATTTATTATGTTGACAACGGACAGCTTAGGCTTAATTCGCTAATATTTATTATGTTGACCACATGACAGATTAGGCTTAATACATTAGTATTTATTATGTTGATCACAGGGCAGATTAGGCTTAATTCATTAATATTTATTATGTTGACCACAGGACAGATTAGGCTTAATTCATTAATATTTATTATGTTGATCACAGGACAGGTTAGGCTTAATTCATTAATATTTAGGCGTATATAAGGAGAGAACCGAGGAATCAGATTTCATTCTTATTTTGGTCTCATTATTATTTCCTATGCTCCCGATGTGACACCAAGACTGTGAACGTGTTTTATGTTCTACTTAGATATTATTGGAGAGGGAAAAAAAGTTGGGTCTGTTCAATGGTAATAGAAAGTGCTCAGATTTTGAACTATTATTTTGGAACTATTTTGAATTAGTCAGAGGAGTTCTGGACAGCACCATTTTGATAATGTCACGATTCTTGGCAGACTAGTACAATTCCGATTCTGAAATTTATATGGAACATTTCATTCTTTCGGACTTTAATATAACTTTGTAATGATCATTTTGGAATCGCTTCATAATTCTGTAAGATACTCTCACATTTACATTGATAATTGATAATTAAATTATTTGTAACGTTTTACAAAACTTGTTTTGTTTTGCTTCTTTCTGTTATTTAGCCTATGACCATAGAGTCGTAACACTAGCTGTACAGTTTCTTTTTCAGCTTCCTTCTCGCCTCGTTATTTTTGAGCAAGAAAATATTGGGATTTTGACTGCATTTCAGTGTAAACTTTAGCTTAACGAAGTTCTTGAACTTTCAGAGGAAAGAGAAAGAAGAACGATACAAGCAAGAATGGCGAGTCTCCAAAGGACGAAGATGACGAAATTGGAGACTCAGAACACTCAAAGTGGACAGCGACGCCGGTCACCGATTTCAGCGGAAGTCGCCAGTCGACATAGTTAGCTTTGACTATTCATGAACTAGTGTACATCCGCCCAGATCTGTGGTTATCTCTTTTTGACTATTCATGTATGATCGCGCATCTAAATGTCTGTGCCTGTGCTAGGATCTGGCCTTTGTTTCAATAAACAGTAAAATAAAAAATGATTATGTTTCGCTTAATTCTCGTAATTGGTTTGTTTTCTTATAATTTTTACGCAATTAAAATATTATGGAAACCTGTGCTTGAACCTTCACGTTTTGAAAAAGATGGACCCTGTTTTTTGTAATCATTTTTCTGTCCGAAACCGAATAGTCGATTTGTAAAGCTTATCGTTGCACGTGCAGTTGATTGTACATATGCTTTAAAATTATTCAGCATTTGTGAAATTTGTCATATGCTTTTTAATTACAAATAATTTGCATTTTTACGAAAAGTCTTTCATAAAAGAAAAATACGCAGATGACTAAACATAAGGACAGAGTTATTTTTAAAAAACCATACTGTGTATAAATGATAAATATTGTTTTAAAAAGCCTCACTGTATACGAATAGTAAAGACTGTTTTAAAAGCTCTACAGTGTATAAATGGAATAGACTGTTTTAAAAGCCCTACTGTATATGAATGGTAAATACTGTTTTCACTTTGTATGAATGGTAAATACTTTTTTAAAAAGACCTGCTGTGTATGAATGGTAAATACGGTTTTAAAAGCCCTAATGTGTAAGAATGGTAAATAATGTTCTAAAAGCCCTACTGTGTATGAATGGTAAATATTGGTTTTACTTTGTATGAATGGTAAATACTTTTTTTCTTTTAAAAGACCTACTTTGTATGAATGGTAAATACTGATATAAAAGCCCCACTGTGTATGAATGGTAAATACTGTTTTTAAAATCCTTACTATGTATAAATGGTAAATACTGTTTTAAAACCCCAACTTTGTATAAATCGTAAATACTGTTGTAAGAACCGTACTTTGAATGAAACGTAAATACTATTTTAAAATCCCTACTTTGTGTGAATCTTAAATACTGTTTTAAGAGCCCGACTTTGTATGAATCGTAGGTAATATTCCAATCAGGTCTGTAGGGGCTGTGGGTATTTTATATACTGTTTAAGTCAAGTCTGTAGGGGCTTTGGGTATTTTATATACTGCTTAAGTTAGGTCTGTAGGGGTTGTGGGTATTTTATATACTGTTTAAGTCAGGTCTGTAGGGGCTGTGGGTATTTTATATACTGTTTAAGTCAGGTCAGTATAGATTGTGCGTATTTTATATACTGTTTAAGTCAGGTCTGTAGGGGCTGTGGGTAGTTTATAAACTATTTAAATTAGGTCTTTAAGGGCTGTGGGTACCTTAAATACTGTTTAAGTTAGGTCTGTAGGGGCTGAGGGTATTTTATATACTGTTTAAGTTATGTCAGTATAGGTTGTAGGTATTTTATATACTGTTTAAATTAGATCTGTAAGGGCTATGGGTACCTTAAATACTGTTTAAGTTAGGTCTGTAGGGGCTGTGGGTATTTTATATGCTGTTTAAGTTATGTCTGTATAGGTTGTGGGTATTTTATATACTGTTTAAATTAGATCTGTAAGGGCTATGGGTACCTTAAATACTGTTTAAGTTAGGTCTGTTAGGGCTGGGGTTACTTTAAATACTGATTTTGTGTTTTTATATTGGTATTTTACTTATCTTGAAACTTTTTATCCATTTTCGTGACATGCGTACTTTTTCAGCATTACCATAGAAATAATTAATGACAAAGAGCAGCATTATTTTATTGCTAGGGATTATTTACATCTTCTATTCACGTTATATGCTAACGGTTTCAGAAATATTCATTTTTCCTTTGTATATGTTTCTATTTTTCTGGCTTTCCAATATGCGCTAGATTTTGTTCAGCGAAGTGGAGTAGTTTTCATACTTGTAAATGTTGCTCATAACGTAACAGTAAATGTTTTTTTTTTTGTTGTTGTAATTTCAAACAATTTTATTCAATTTTTATTGTTTTAAAGTTTCCAGTTCCTTGGTTTTTATACACGTTTTCTTTGTATTAATGGCAAATATATTGTACAAGGCTAAATACTTGTTCAATTCAATAATATTGAAGATGATAATGACGAGAAAATAGCAACACTACTACTGTATTTATAGACTGTAACTAAATTATCCGAGTTCAATCAATAGTATCTAAAGCCCACTACCATATACAATATTTACAAAGCAATATGACTCATGCAAAGGCAATGTATTATTGTGCATGGTCTATCTTTCTCTCTCTTTCTCTCTCTCTCTCTCTCTCTCTCTCTCTCTGCTTGGTTTGGCAGAATATCAATTGTACCACAGTCTCTCTCCCTCCCTCCCCCTCTCTGTCTTTCCATATGTATGTGTGTGTCTCTCTCTGTCTCTCTGTGGCAAAATAAGCATTAACTAGTAAATTCACCTGCATAGACATTACACAAAATACACTAGGGAAGCATACATTTTTATCTAAATAAATGTTTTATTTCTTCTATTTAAATTTTTGTTTCTTCAATTTAAGAAATCTGTTTTGATGAGATATATTTAAACAAGACGCAATTACTTCTTGCTAGCCCATCCACTGTGTGTGTGTATATATATATATATATATATATATATATATATATATATATATATATATACATATATATATATATATATATATTCTCTATATATATATATATATATATATATTACATACATATTATTGATATACCACGAGATGTATACATTTTTCATTAAAAGGAAACGTGACTTGCCGAAATTCCATTTAATAAAAAATATTATACAACGACTGATCTATCAAAATTACAGCGCACAAACTATACATGTATTTATTTATATCACATACAGATACACATAATTGCCTTTGATCGTAGTTAAGATTCACTACAGGCAACTCTATTTACAGTGTGAATGAACTCTTCACATCCCTGCCCATTGTGTCGCTGAAAAATGTATTTCTGTGCCTTTGTGGTTATTCACAATCCCCTTGTTGATTGATCAGTTGCTTGTTTTCACTTTTGAGGTTCTAATTTTCATTCATATTGATCAAATAAACATAAGACACACTTATGATCTAAACATGGTAAAACTGAGTTGATATGTTAACCAAGCAACAGAGAGAGAGAGAGAGAGAGAGAGAGAGAGAGAGAGAGAGAGAGAGAGAGAGAGAGTTGGGGTGGGGTTAAGGGATAATTATCATAAGGGTGTTTTTGGTTTTGTTAATCCCAATGTTTCTCTTCTGCTCTATTTGTATGCTGCCTGACCAACCTATACTGTGAGAGAGGGTATGTGTGGGGTGCGGTGGGGGCGGCCTTCGGACGTTTTCATATTTAAGCAAAATCGGTTTTAGATCCTTATTATAGGTTTTAAAAACAACAGCAACAATAAAAACATTAAAAAGATGATAATATGTATGCCTCGTAACCAAGATATTTACCGTATAGTGATAACAGTCTATTGCAGCTTTGTATCATTAACATTATGAACACTATAGATACATCCCATGAAAAGTGTACATATATCGCTATTTTGATCAAGGTTTTCGTTGGTTACTTGGTTTAAAGTCAGTTTCAAGAGGTTCATCAAGTCGAAATTCTTTTTCTTTCTTACTACAGATTTCTGCGTAATGTGTTTCTTATGCATGGGGGGGGGGGGGACAGAGAGGATTGTGATGAAATTGTGTACCATGTTAAATTTATTTTAAAAAAGTGGATTATTATTATTGTTATCGTTATTTTCTTACGTCACTGAAGATTAATCAGTGGAAATTCATCTTTGATCTACAGAACGATGGCATACAGTTGAAACAATGTTTCCATATGGGTATTGATGCGCTATCGGCGGATCCCAATTTGATGTACCAATACTGTTGATACATCAAACTGATTTATACCAACACTTTCAAAGCCATGCTATTTTTAATGTATGTGTCATACATATATGATTTAAACATGTTAGATGGTTTTAATGAAGAAAGTAGAGCACTATAAATACATGATTAGCTTCTTGAACACTAGACGCTCAGCTATTCACGTATCGACGAATGTCTGTGAATGAGTGTGGAATATAAACGAAGCGATATGATGAACTAACGAGAGGTAATTTAAACATTATAATGTAATTAAAGTTGATGTAAGTCATTGTTCTGCTTTAATTAATTTTACTACCGACCATAAAATAATTTTTATCCAACATAACTATCCCTCTTTACCCTTTCCGTTGGAATGTTTGCAACTTTTACCATCATTCACTGGTCCAGAGATATTGCAGCATGACTTGCTACGATGGCTGAGATCGAGATCGAAATCGAGAGAGAGATGTTCTCTGGGGGTCAATGGAGGATTACCATAAAGGTATTTTTGTTATTATCATATCCTTACGTTTCTCTATGTTCTCAGTTTGTCGATTAGTCTGCTGCCTGAACAAACAACAGAAGTTATGTGCGTCACCAGAGGGTCTATAGGACTTGCCATTAAAAATGGAGGAAAAAGTTATAAGGTCAAAGGGAATTTAACATGAGTGACGTCATGGGATTTATAGGGATAAGGGTTTATAGGGTCATAAGGGTTACATAATGATAAACAAAACATAGACATACGCAAACAAACAAACAAATACCCATACAACATAAAGACAAATTTTTTTTATTGGCAATGACCATATTTTTTGAGGAATTGGGTGGCCCTGAAAAGGGTTGTTGGGGTTTTTAACGCAATCGAGGTGACATAGAGAACATTGCACTGGTCTTCTCTTCGTCTGACAGCCGGTCCGTACATCAAACCTCTACAGATAGCCTTGCCTCTCCACATAAATCCTTCTATTCCAAATAGCCGTATCTGATATCTTCGTGATAGCCCATGATGATTTCACATACATAGGGTAGTCAGGACTGAACAGCATCCCCGATATTATCGAAAGAAAACAAAACCAATATAAAAACTGTTGTATATTATCAGAGATGATTTCTGACCATTACCCAGTCAAGCTTGAATTAAGAGTAAAGAACTTGATACTGTGAAGTCAAGGTCTATGGAAGACAAATAATTCTCACCTGGACTATGTGAACCTTATTCATCTTCAACTCGACAGCTTTACAGAAGACAAACATGAGGATATAATTGAGTTATGGGAATACAAGAAACAAGCAATAAGGAAGATTACGAAATTTTACAGTTCAACTAAAAATATTACAAAGAGAGTGAGTAAATGATAAATATAGGGAAACAAAATAAACAAGGAAAGAAAACGGAGGAAGATAGAGAAAACGGAAGAAGATAGAAAGACAGAAGAGGGAGATCGAACATAAGATCACACAGGGAATAAAGTACAGAGCGGGAAAGTACAATGAGATTTACACTAGGAGGACAGGTATTTACAAGCGGATGGAAAATAAAAGGGGGAAGGATAAAAATGGACAAAATACGTATTAATAATAGAAAATTTACAAATAAAAGATAGATTTTAAATGAGATGCAAAAATATTTTATAGACATGTACACAACGCAAAACATTGGCCCGGGCACCGTCAAGAGTTATATTCAGAGTACAAATTTTAATACGATATCAGAGCATAAAAAGAAACACGTGATAACTTCATTACGTAAGAAGAAATACTGAAAGCTATCAAAGAATTGACCAAAAGGAAATCTCCGGGCTCGGATGGGCTAGCCACAGATTTTTGTATAACTTTTCAAAATAAAATTACATATTTTCTTGAACTATTTTAGAATAATATCCTGTTCAAAGGAGAAATGCCGAAATCAATGAGAGAGGGGATAGTCACTTTAATATACAAAGGAAAGGGACATAGAGAGGATATACGAAATTGGAGACCTATAACATTATTAAATACAGACTTATAACAATGCTAAATACAGTCTCTAATATTACAAAATACAGACCTGTAGCATTACTAAATACAGACCTATAACATTGCTAAATACAGACCTATAACATTACTAAGTACAGACTACAATTTTAAGTGCACTTATAACAAAATAGACTCAGAACTTAGATAAGAATCAAATTTATGGTGAAAAAGGAAGAAACATATGTAATAACACTCTGTCAGTAAGTTCTATTATAGAATTTATACAAAGTAAAGGAAAAAAAGTGGCCATGCTTCTCTTCGATCA
>JAECUM010042123.1:0-29490 GCA_016617855.1 Megalonaias nervosa
AAAAAAAAAAAATACAAAAACAAACTTAACCGCGGAAATCGACCAAATGCCTCTTGCAGATGAAGCAGACTTTTTGGGGCGGCCGGAAATTAAACTTCTGTATCATCAGTCTGTTCGCATCAAGGGGTCTGTTACTTCAACCCACGTACATATTCAGAAAATCTTAATTCATGATCACTTACGTAATTTCGACTTATTATCTGGAATAATTATTTTCCAAACTCCCCAACGTGGTTATATCAGCTTTGCAGGATAATCCTAAAGCCACGATACTGTAAATATTGTGGTGAAATGCAAATTATTGAAAACCGCGCCCTTTAATAACTGTATCTGTAAAGATTTGCAGAAAATACAGAATCGAAATTCCCAGGATGCCTGATTGCAAGGGACGGAACTTCAGACTCAGTACATTAAGGTAGCACGTAAATACACGTCGCGATATCAACGAAGTATTAGTATAGCACGTGTGACCTTCCATATTCGGTCTACTTTGTTTAACTTCGTTCTGATTTGCGCTAAGTGGAGGAAAGTCGGATCCAGTCTGTGTCGTAACCTTATTCGCGGAGACGATCAACTGAAGTATATATGATCAAGGGGTCTAGACTGCGTTACGGAAGAAATATAAACCTGAAGGTTTTTACAAATTAAGTGATGCGACAGTATTTTCGCTAATGGCGTAAGCTTTACAGGAAATATGGCATAACAACTAAATTTTCATAATTTCTATAATATTAAATCATGAGCATGTACTCTAGAACTGACATGACTCATTTGTCATTTTACGATGATGGGGATCCTTTATACCGTTCTTGTGATAATGGATAATTAAGTTTGAACGAAAATATTCCGATTATAATTCTGAAGGGAGATTGTACTAACTGTATGTGTGTTCATTAGTATGTAGTATGTATAAATAAATAATATATTGTAGTAGTAATAGAAAATGAGATTTCTAGCTCAGGGACATAAATAAACTCCAAACAAGTACGATTTCGACCTTTTTACTGCTCTATCCAATTTTTATTCCATAATCAAACAAGTACGATTTTAGCTTTCGGAGGGTTCCAGCTATAACCCTCCAAGGCCTACTGTTTTTCTTTTTGAACTCCCTACCATTGATATCATATATAATCCAGTAATCACCAAATATTGGGATATATATTTTTACGGATAATGCATTTTCCTCAAAAGCAATATTTTTAGCTGTATTTAAAATTCCTCTAATAATTGCTTCGGGAACACAATTTGTATAGCACATTGTAAGAAACGCATTAACAATATTTTCTTAAATCTAATTCACCAATTTCATCTATTGCATCTACTTTATCAAAGTTTGTTAGAATGTTGTCGTCTATTATTTATAAGTATATTACCTTATTTTGTGGTATTTTTATTTTGTCTGATTTTTACTGATCATAAAAGGTAGAAACAACTGGCATTATCATAGAATAAGGCAAGAAATAACTTGGTTTCGCCTTAGAACGATTTGATCATTTTCGTCGTACATGCGTACAATGTTACCTAGGGTGGATAATTGTTTTTCTAGTTAAGCAACTGAACTAGCATGTATATCGTCGTAGATTGCTTGCGGCGAGAGACACTTAAAGCACGGTATGCACGGATATTTTACCCTTACTAAAACTCATTCTCCTGGAGATTTAAGGCAAATTTTTTCTCCAATTGACTCATTGGTCTTTTGGATCTTGTCAAGGAGTGTACGTTCTCCATTTTGTTCTACAGCAATAGGGCTGTTCGTGTGTGTGTGCGGGTATATCAGGCTGTCGGTCTGGCCGTCTGTATGTCTGTATGGGGATGGAAGCAGGTGTGACCATCAAGGCCATACAAGGACGGAACTGATGATTTGTAAACTTGTGCGCATGGTGGATCCATGAAGGTGTATGTGGCCAATACAAGTGTGGGCCAACCCAAGAATTCAGGAGAACTGTGTGGTTTGACAATGGATACGTGAACCAGGTCAAAACGTTTCGTTTGCAAGTTTTTACAAGTATTTATGAGTCATACGTAGTTGTGAATCATACGGGCTGTACAAATGACTGAGTCGCGAGTTATATGTTTGGTACAACTGTCATGTTGATTACAATTGCACATATTTGTTTCAATTGATTATGTTGTTTCAACTGAGTGCAATTGAGATACCTTCATTACACGAGATTATATGAATCTTACTTTCAATACATGAGATTATTTGAATCTTATATTAATTACGTGAGATCATTTGAATCTTACTTTCATTACATGAGATTACATGAGATTATATGAATCTTACTTTCATTACATGAGATTATATGAATCTTAACTTCATTACATGAGAATATATGAATCACGTTTTTGTTTTCCTATTTGTGAATGTTTGTGTAAAGTAATTGAATGAGTCGTATGTTTAGAGCGTGAAAGAATCACACTGTATGTTGTAGAGGATATACATATTTTTATTAATTTATTTCATAAACTTCCATTTTTCATCACATTGTGTTGTGTCGTCATTTAATCAAAGCATCCATTCAGGTCAAATCCTGTTACAAGCATTTTTTTTTATTGTTAGACAAAATTTTACACAATTTCATCACATATTGTTAGCGTTTCAACTGTAGATATCAGAAATATTTTGTCATCATGATAATGGAGACAAAACTTTATTATTCCTCTTACCCAACGACGGCATTCGAACAAATCTTTCATCGCTATTTTATTAAGCTGATATTTGTTATCGATGGAAAATACTTTTGATCAATCAAGATCAATTATGAGCTTAGTATATTTTTGTTGACTAATCGGATCATGGAAGTTATTAAATCTTGCTTATAATTCCTGACTTAATTTCTCAAGATAATTGAAATACTCGCTGTTGCCAAGTGAAAGTTTTAGCTTGTCGCGAGAAACTTTGTTTCCGCTGAAACATATTCCTAATGTTTAATTGTTAATTTTAACTGTCAACTGTTTACTGTCGATCATCAAATATTTAATTTTGCCATTGCTGCTATTTGTCACTGTTATTTTTTCGAACATTATTTTTATATTTTAGATAAAATTTCATACCCTAGTCGGAAAAGATTGTCAAGTATAGATTTTTCTTTAATGTCAACGATTTTGTCGTTAGATTTATTGTCAGATGAAAAGATAATGTCAAGTATAGATTTGTCATTAGATTTGTCGTCAACGACTTTATAATGGCCAAATGCAAATGTATCTACTCCGTTTTCACAATAACGTTTATCATCAAAATTACTTGATCCACGTTTGATAATAACGTCTGTTTCAAGTTTATGATGATTTGTTCGAATAGCCATTGCTCTTATAAAACTAACACTTCCATCAAGTGCATATTTGAAATCGTCAAACCCAATAAATGTTTGATCATAACCTCGCTTTATTCCTTTTGCTTTTTTGTTATTTCATTGTTATCCAACAGCACGGCATACATTTTTACTACGCAATCCAATAAAATATTTGATAATGAGCGAATTTATTTCGTCTTTAAATTTACCTATAACTTTTTTGTTTGTGTCATCATGAATTTTACTATTGCAAGGATAAGCTGGCAAATCAAACAGATGTTTGTTATCAAAGATATCCTGATAGACATCGTCGGTCCCAATTTCATAAATAAGCGAGCAGTATCGGTAAACAATAATTTACTTGACCGCCACTGCTTCTTCACAAAATTATAATGAAAATCATACATGAGCCCTTTTGTCAAATCTAACAGTTCCAACGTAAATCGGCTTATTAAGCTTCAAATTTGTTTTTCTTTGTTGTATTGCGACAAGGTTTTGATTAAAAATTTTCATACTGACAAAATCATCTTCTGACACAAATTTGTTTCGTCGGTTGATATCATTGACGAGTTCGATGTTTACTCGCTTTATATTATTTTCCATCATTTTTCCAAAGACAGAGTTGTTTATACGTTATAAAAGCCTTTCTCGAAATTGGTCTTCGCTTCAGCTCTCCTTGAGGTGTTTGAGCTAATATAACCTTTCATCAACAGCGACTGATTGAATTTTAACACATGTTGAACTTTTCTTAACACAACACCAGCATCTACTGCTTGTTTAAGAACTTTATAATGCAAAACATAATTTCGCTTGTCAAGTAAAATTGGAAAGAGCTTACTTACCACATAATTTTTTTATTACCCGCCATTGCTTGTTGTTCCTGAAATAGCAAACTATAGTCGATTATCATTGATTCCGCACAGAACGGATAATCAACTTGAACAAAATACGAAACATCGTCAGGTATCTTTTTTCTGTTTCCTTTAACAATTGGTCAGGTGTAATCCAACGAAATCCACCAAACGGCATTGGTTCTGACATTGCATAACCATAAAGGTTATTTATGTGAAGATAAATAATGGACTTCGATGGAAGATGATGATTGTACTCTTTCATGTATTTGTTGGTTGCTTCAGAATATTTCATTGTTATAACGTTAATACCGCCACGGAGACCTTTTTCGATAAAGTTAAACATGTCCACGTCTGTTAATAATTCTAACTCTACCTTGCTAAACTTTAACAAAGCATCCCACGATAACCCAGGAGCAGAGTAATACCAGCAAGGATCTAGTCTGTAATTGTTATAGCTCACTTTTCGAAAACTCTCAAATACATCCGCTAGCAAAAGTACTTCCATTTTGAAGTACAGATCATGATAGTCGCCAAATGTCTTGCAATCAAATTCTTTCCAAATATCTTGAGCGTATTTGTACTCGTCATCTGTTATATTTTCGTTTTTTAGCAGCGAATAAGATTTATCTTTGTCAGGTAAAGAACTTTCATCAAATTTACTCCAGTCATCGAGATATTCGTATGGAAATACTCCTTTTTGGTTAACAAACTTGCTTTATTACCAAAACAATCTTGTAGGTTATAAAACAGCCTTTTACCAGCTCGTCTAACGATGCTTCTATAAATTGCAGACTGTCAATAAAACGTAATTTACTAAGTAACCGACGTATACTTTTCAAAATTATTTGGAATACATTTGAATACGTTATCAAGTTTTAAACGAGACTTTATTTCAGGATCACCAAATTCTTCTACGATAATATGACTGTCATATACTCGGAAATTGTGAAGAACAACCGGAATAAAATCTGGATCATGAAACGTTTTAATTACATTTGTCGTAATCAGTTCCACGATGTTGTCCAGTCAAATGAAAATGATCACGTACTTTCGCAGGCTCGGCATGTATATCAAAAGCTTGTTCACAAATATGAAAAAATTCTGCCTGCGAGAAATCAATTTCCTGCTGAACTGTTAATTTTACCATTGAAACTATTCTTCTCAAAAGATTGAAAATAGCATCAACTTCACTAATCAACTGCTTGAGAAGCCAAACAGCTGGATTAGGACCACGATATACTTTAATCGGTTTTGATAAACTTGGATCAACGCAACATACTATTTTATACGCGACTCCGCATGGAACATGGTTTTGAGTTTTTCTTGTGCTAGACTCGTTAGGATTATTTTCTACACCAAACACAGGCTGAAGTAAACTTTCGAAATCAGCGAAGATAACGAAAGGAACTTTTATTTTATGTTTGTGGTTGACAAACCGCAGAATTTTTTCTTTTTCGCCTGGCATTGTTATTCGTTGAAATTCCGAACAAGACTGTAGATGCTTTTGTAGTTTTTCTTCGTCAGAGCAACCACGGAAACAGCGATAACAGAAGTACTTCTTATTTTTTGTTTGCTTTATTGTCTTCCAACAAGTCCGTTGGAGTTTCTGATCCATACGTAATGAGTTTTGTAAACCAGCACGTTTATTGTTGATTGTGAGGCTGTTTCACAAATATACCTCGGATAGACGTTTTCACGGTCGTCAAGACCAAATACGTTTATGAAACATTATTTGCTTGTCAAACTTTGGTTGATGTTCAGCAACGGGAAAGTGGATATCAGTAAAAATTAATTTTGAAACATAACTGAAATACTTGTCAACACGATCAGCGTTTTCTTTTCTGCTGGAAACATCGCAGAAAGAACTGCCGACTGGAAGCATTTGTTATCAAAGTTTTTGACGTTGATGCAGCACTTTTTGTTTTTTATTTTCTGCGGCAGGTCAGCATATGATCTACTTCGAAGTAATCATCTCAAGCTTCCAACTTGAACCGGATTCAGTGGATTCTTTTATTTTCTTCCATATTTCCTTGTGTATTTTATCGGCGAGCAAGGAAAGATTAGTTCCTGGTAAAACACACTTTGATTTGTGCTAATAAAAGGATCTGCAATTTCCTCTTCAACATCATCACCAGAAACATATAACTTTGAAAATATAACGTGGAACTGCAATACCATCTTCAAGCCCTTGTGCAAATCAAGCTCACGTTTTTATAATTGGTTCTAACAAGTGGAACAAATTTGTCGAAGTAAAATTTGCCAGAATGATTTGTTTATCAAATTGATAGCTATTGTCAAATCCGGCAAAATCGGTAGCTAATTTTTTTAGTTCTCCTATAAGGTTTTTTTTTACGATATCGCGTAACTTCAGCATTATATACCACATTTGATCAGATGTCTATTTGCGTTACAAAAAGGTAAACAAACAGATTGCTTATTACAATAATGACACAAAATTTAATGGCAAGCGCAAACGAACAAGAGTACTACTACGTACATCCCAAATGCAATTTTTACGCGGGAAATATGTTAGGATCTGTGATACACATCAAATATGGAGAACCGTTTGGAAATTCCGACGGGTTATAAGATTAGTGCAAAATCGGAAGGAGATACAACACGAACGGAAATGCTAAGAAAAGATTTCATTTACTCGTTGCTTTGTAGAGACATTCCGGAAGGACAACGAGTTTACAGAGTTAACTGTTCGATATATGATGATAACAACAGAAGTATTGGTTTACAAGACGAATATCAACCTCATCCACTATTTGATGTTTACAAAGCCTCCGACAAAGGAATTATTCGAAATAAAGAAAAACGAAAACAGTGTCAGGTAGATTACAAAATAGTGGATACTTGGTGGGAACTGTTAGAGGAACACAAACAGATTTCGTTGATTATCAATTACACAGGTTTGTGTTTGAAGTTTTTTACGGACCAATTCCGCAGGGAATTTATCCTTGGCTTGTGATTGACCATGTTAATAACATTGAAACAGACAATCGGTTGGAGAATCTTGAGCTGGTTACCCAGCAAGAAATGTTAGGGAAGGTAAAAACCAAACGGCGTTAATTTTAGGTGTCCAACAAAACCTGTTGTTTCGTTTAACCTCGAAACAAGCGAAGAAATGAAGTTACCGTTGATATCAGCTGCGGCAAAATATTTTAATATCTACCCAAATGCAGTTAAACTAGTTGCAGATGGCAAAAATCAGCATTTTCTAAGAAATACGATACAAGTAGCTTTTTTCGATACGATGATAATTCATTTTTTTCTTAGGATTCTGTTTAGTTCATCTTGATGCAATTATTGCACCACATCATCATTAAACTCCCATCGTAAACAACGTCAATTACCGCGCCTTTTCGCAGTTTCATGTTTTCTGCCGCTATAAGAAGAATTTTGTCATTGCTTCCGTTGGTCAATATTAAGTTAACGGAAATATCTTTTTTGTCTGGATTTGAGAAACATGTTCTTATCACTTGCTCAGATTCAACACGATTAATGATCGTTGTTTTTTCATGGTATCTTATTTTGTGCATTATTATTTGAAACAAATTAGATAAATTTTAGTTACAATATGAATCTGCTTGAAAGAATTGAGCACATCTACAACACACCATACGAAGATATTGCTGTCAGTGACATAGTCGTCAACGATGAAGTCGATAACGACGAAGTTGTAGAAGATTTTAATACCGTTGTCGATACAAAATCATACGGTAAATCAACAACTGGTAGATATGATGTAAAATATCACACTGCAAAAGTAATTCTAAGATTCGATTTTACGATTGCGGAGAATCAATTGTTCTGGTAGTTGATGAAGCCGTTTTTAAACACCACAATACCTGGTCGTAAAAAAGTATCAAATTCGATTTTATATTCGTCATGATCTTCAACCTGTTGCCGTTAGCGCCAGATCGAAAACTGTGTTTAATATCATTGTGTAATCCTGTAAGATGCAGATCGGTCTTAGGTAAATACGAAGAAATCTACAAAAACATTATTTCGCAATACTACTAGTTGGTATGCAGCTGTTAAATTTATCGCTGTAACCGCACTACTTGACAAGGCTTTTATTACCACGCTTTCCGATTACTTGTTCGATAACAAATATATTTTCCTAAGTTTTATGTAATTCCTGTTCGTAAATCCTGCCGATTACTGGTTCTCCTGCTAGATCTTTCAACGAGTACGTTACAGGAATCGTCGCCAGAACTTTATCAACGACAAATTCTTCTTCGGTCCAGTTTGGGGTAAATCTTTTTCAAATATCTTTTTTTTTTGTCAAAGAAATTCTGACTTTGTCGCCGATCTTAAATTTATGTCGCCGATACATATTTTCGTTTGCAAGAATCGGATTTTTAATTGCGTCGTTTGGTAACATTTTGATAGTTTTATGTTTCGTGCTGTTATAGTCGGATATAATCTGTTGAAGATCATCAATATATCTGTTTGTACTTTTAACTGAAAGATGTTTGTGTACGAATAAATCATTCTAGGATGACTTTCTTTTCCTCGTTTCCGGTAACATATTTTTTCTTAATGTTATTTTGCTCCAAAAACAGTTCAATATTTTTATTTAAAAACTCTGCTCCGTGGTCAGACCAAATTTTATTTGGTTTTCTTTCCGTGCTAACGATAATTTGTTTTAATGTATCAGTTATCGATGTTCCTGTTTTATCTATAACAGGTATACTAAACACGTCCTTGCCAAAAATATCGACAACAGGTATTTCTGTTATCATTAAAATGAGCAAGATTCGAGGTATCTATTGCCCAGATATCATCAACGGCATTCGCAACAAGCTTACGTCGCCGAAACCTTTTTTCTAGATCTGTGTAATTCAGCTCCAAGAGTCTTCATCGCAAGCTCCTGCTCTCAACTGAGACGGGGGTTTTCAAGCGGGTCTCAACCGAGACGAGACTCTCTAAGTCCGAGTTTATATTTTGTTCCAATTAATCCTTGCACTAGTTTTCTGTCAATACGTCCTCTAATACCTTTCGACTTCATGTCATGAAACTCGTTTAGCATTGTTTTATCACAACCTGCTTTGCTTTATTCGTTGTCCCGATAACTGACATCGTGGTGCATTGCTATCGCATCAACTTGATTGTAAGGCTCTTGTTCACGTAGTGGATTGTCGTTTTCATCACGTTGTTTATCTAGCGGATTATACGGCCTGAGATATATAGCCAGACAATGTCCTACCTCCTTTTGGTTTTGTCAATTAACCAATTAGTCTGTGGATGTCTATACCGGCGTCAATTACATCTCGGCGATTGCAGGATTTACAATAGGTGACAATTTATTTCTTGTTCGATGCATCAGTCTTTACTACACACGATATGCCACCTTTTGCTGAATCAAGTTCGTCTTTGGAATATACTCCGTGAAAATGTTTAACCGATTTTAGTTTGTCTAATATTTCAAAGTTGCTTAACGCAGGCGATTTTAGCATCTGGTTCCAGGCAACATTAATTCACGACCAACTCCGATCTGGTTTGGAAGGTGACTGCCGGCTATCCCTGCTAAAAGTGGAGCGAAAGGAATAATTCCTCCTTGTTTCATTTTTCGCGTTGTCCATCTCAACGAACGCTTTACGTTTGTTGACGTTCTCTATTTTTGTGGTTGTCTTATTTTTAGTTGACTCTTTTGCGGTTGGCATTTTTATTTTTATTTGTTAGACAAAAGTAAAGTTAAAAAAACTCAAGTTCGACTATAAAATTTGTTTGATACCGTCTCCAGTAATTGCTTTTTAGTTGCTCCTGATACTGCTCCTGATGTTGCTGATAGTCCTAGTGTCTTTAGTATAGGTATTAGTTTTGGTAATACAATTTCTGGGTATCGTTGCAAATGCTGGTCCAAGAAAGCCGTCGTTGACGACAAGGTCGTTCGCCATCGCCGTTATTTACGCAACAGACAGGTTAAAAACAAACGGTTTACCTCGATTAAGTTTATTGATTTGTTGTTGTGTTAACATTAGTTTGATTGCTGTTTTATTATCACTAGTACTTGGCGATATCTTCAAAGAAACAGAACTGCGTTCAGCTACGGCTGCAGAAGGTTTCTTAATTTGCCCTGGAGTCAGGTATATTTATTTGTCATTATTCCTGTTTGGCAGACACTTTTTATACTTGCTCTGTCATTCTTCCTTAGGTTGCGTCAATTGTTAAGAATCTTTCACTGACAACTAACGTGTAAACGTTATACGGTTCAGCTGGAACACCGCCAAGCGTCCAAGTAACTTCGATATCAGCTGTAGATCCGATAGCTCGTTCAGAATGCGTCGATACGTCAAAATAAAATTTTGCGTAAAGTATTCAAAATTCCTCAAATATTATTTGGCTTCCGCTATCTGCATCTTGATATTTTTGCATTGCTTCCATCAAGTACATATACCGTCCAGTAACGTTTCTTGTTTCGTTATAGGCAAAGTTACATTCGATTGCTCGTTCAAAATACTGTTTGGAGCTGACTCTAGCAAAGATTCGTCTGACATCAACGTTATCGAAGACAGCATTGTTTTTCTCTTGGTCATTACGTCGTTCTTGTTGTTAAAACACAACAAACAAATATCTTGGCAATTGTTCGCTTGGCGCGGTGTAATATGCCATATTTAATCAGTTGTTTTAGGAATTGCTATTTGGTATATTTTGTTTTGCTGGAAATATATCTTTTTTGTGTACGCGGTAAGCATCGACTCAAGTTCTATCGGCTTGTTTATCGAAGGAACAACTCGTGGCATCCACAGCGCGAATTTGGAATTTGAAAACTGTACTTCAGCTACTCCACCGGCATGAACTATACAATCGTTTTGTTCTGCTGGATCAAGAACAAGTGTATGTTTTAGTCTACGAAACACTTTGTTGTAATCACGGCAAAACCCAAATACTGTGCTTTACGGAAGCATCATTGTTATTTGGCGACAAACGCTTTTCGTTTGGCATAACCCTCGTGATAGCATTGTTTTCATATGTTTCTAACGGCTGATCCTATTGCGTCTCCAATATCACCAGCTGCATTACCAGCGGGATTGGCGATTAGATTATTGTCGTTTGCACCAGCTGCACCAGCACCAGTACAATAGTCGCTTAACATAGCTTCTCATGTGCTAGCATCTTTAAACCACATCATGTTTGTGGCCACCGATTCCGAATAATCATCGCTGAACGTGACAATGTTAAGACGTTTGCTTGCTACAGGTAAATGCATTGAAATATCTTCTACGGTTTGATTGGCCAACTTGTATGGTGCGCTTCTAAACAAGCTCCAGCCGTTATTGACAAGTGCAATTTCAGCACCAGCTGCAATATCAGCGCCTAGCGCTGTTAATATCTGACGACGCACTTCTAAGACCACTTTATGCGGAAATAGAAACACATCTTCGTCTCTGGTATTATACGTGTGGACACCGGCCTTATTTGGTTCATCTGAGTTTTCGTCGAAACACTCGACATACTCAAATTCTTTTGCGACGTCGTCGGTATCAAATTCTTCGGTAAGATCAAAAGAATTTTTAACTGACATTTTTATTTGTAATCGTCACACAAAATTATTAGAAAGCAGCAATGTCAATAGTAGGTTTTGTTTATTTTATTAATTTTCGCATAAATTTGTTCGCCACGCGGTGACAGCAATTTCTTTGTTGTGACTCTCATTGCCTTTTTTGTTTCTTCTGTTGGTGCAATTTCAGAGATTATTTGTTTTATCTCCTGTGCGGACGGCTTCAATCCACGTTGTGGATTACCTTTATTTTTGTCAGAGAACTTTTGTCCGACTGCGTTGCTGGATGCAGATGCAGCACCTGTCGCAAAAGCTTTGGATGTGTCAATCGTATTATGTGCTTCTTTATGTGCTATTCCAGGTATATTCTCGACGATCTTAGAAAAAATACTTCCAAAAAATCCACCCACAATTTTTCTTCGGTAAAATATTTTTGCTTCATTGTTTTTATATCTGAGAGTTTTACAAAATTTGTCTAACCAAACTATGCGGTGTTTATTGAACGCTACGCTTACGCAGTGCGTAGGTGTAAGTAATAGGTAACAATTTCATTGTTAATATCGAGCTGTCGCCCATATTGATCTGTCAGTTGCATTGCGATGCTGGTTATCTGTGTTTCAAAGTTAACAGGATAATATATTATTTGACGAGGATTAACTTGCATTGACGATCCTGGTGGAACGTCTTGAGAAAAGCTATAGATCGTTTGTCCTTGGTTGCCCTTAGCTGAATAAGATCCCAATGCAATAGAGCAACTGATTAAATTGTGTTTACTTGTGTTATGTTAACGGAGACGTCTCTATCTTAGAATATAGTTTGTTCTACAACTGACCCGTATTGTTGATTTTTAAAGCCTAATAATAGTTGCGGGTGAAAAGTCGATTAACAGATTGTTTTTAACGTGACCCTAGCACGTAGCGTGTTATAGTTTGGGGTCATTTCAAAATTGTCTGCGACTCCTCCATTTTTTGTTATTAGATCCTTGATCGTTTTATTAAGGTCTGTTACGTTATGAGCGCCTTGTGGTATTTTAAACGATGTCTAAGCGCCCGGATTAAACGTAAAATCATCGGTAATGCCCGTTCTTACGTTAGCCATGCTGTAGCAGAAATTAATCCAATATCGTATTGTCGACTAGCGTCAAGTTGTATTGGCGGATTATCATTGACAGCAAAGTTTGCGCTGTCTTTTGTCGTTTGTGAAGAATCAAGCAATAACGTTGTTGATATCATTTTTTTTTTATCGTTAGAGTAAAATTGTGTGATATTGACTAAACAAGATCGTTGTGTAAAATTTCATAATCGGAGGATGTTAGTAATCCGTTTGATCGAAGATGATCTAGTATATCAATTATTTCGTTGTCGATTTCCATACTTACATTACCAGCTTCTTCTGATGATATCAGTAACATCAGTCGGTCAACCATTTTCCGCGGCTGAGGTTAAATCTCGAGCGATGCTAGATCCAGTTATTTGTTTCAATCGCTCTTCGTCAAGAAGTTTTGCTAGCGTACACAATTTTTTTTCTACCATCATTAAAATCTTCTTCATTAGATAACATTATTCTGATAGTTAAACGATAAAGCTTGGTAATAATACTCTTTCGATACCCGAGATACAATCCGTCAATATTATCATAATTTTCTAAAGTTATTTCATTGGCATTATCCTCATCCAAATTATTGATTAATTTTTCTTTTTCTTTTCTGGATTACTTCTAATGTCAGAAACTCTTATATTGGTAAAATTTCTTTTATTAAAAAATTGTACTCGTGAAATTTTATTTTGCTTTCTAAATTTGCATTTAAATAATTTACTCTTCTTCTGCGATCGATTTCGTCTTTCGTCTTTCTTTCATCCTCATATTCCTCAAGAACCGTTTGATATAACTCAGCTTGTCCTTCTAATTTTTCAGTAAATTTTTTTTAGCAGCTTCCTCTGTTTGAGATTTTATTTGTCCTAACAAACCTTTTTCTTGTACAGTTTTAGCATATCAGAGGATGGTGGTGTAGAATCTGGTTGGTTTCCTAATACAGCCTCGGTTACCGGCTTAAAAAGTTTGGCGGTTTCTTCAGCCGCAGCAGGTTGTCCTTGACGTTCTTCTTGTACTTTTTTCTTAAAAGCCGCTCCTGTTGAAGCAAATTTCTTTAGTAAATAATTTTGTTTGTCCATTGTTATTAAATACGTTTCACAAAATTTGGTCTTACAGTTGGTGACTCACATAAGATAGTTGGATATAAACAACGAAATATCTTCGCTGGATCACGCGCTAATTTATCAAATAAGAAAAAGTTATATTTGTCTTTGGTTGCTTGATGATATAGCTCAATAAACGTATCTTTAGTTACACCACCGCATTGTTTGTTTTCAATATTCCTCACATCAACATTGTCTGGTCTAGGAAACAGTATTAAACATTCTGTATTTCGCCACATTATAAAATCACTGAGCAAGATAAACCGAATTAAACTTTTTATTACGCGACAATAAAAAATAAGATCGTATTTTGTTCATCTCATCGTTGTTTAGAGGAATATCATCAAATTGTATGCTCTGTCGAATCAAGTTCGGTTACAGGAATTAGATCTTCCGGTTGCTTGATTAAAAATGTGTCTTCGCCAACATCAAGTTCATTGCAAAGTTTATCGTTGTAATTGTTTAATAATTCGTATTTGTCCTGTTGTGGATTAATTGTGTAGATGTACACCCAATCGTAGTTAAAGCTGTCGTTGAGCAAAAGATTTAGTAAAAGATTTGTTTTGCCAGATCATGTCCTGCCAATTATAAGATAATGACAATCTGGCAATTCGTTGTTATGTTTGTGCTTGACTAATCGTTCGGTACCAAAATTTAGTATTGACATTGCTATATCTTTGGTCAGACAAATTTTGTCAGGCAATAAAAAATAAACATGAGTTATTAAACAAAATTAGGAACAACACTAACCGGATCGGTTTCTGGCGATACAACTGTAATAATAAAAGGTAAAGTTGATCTATCCGCGTTTGTTAAAAATCTGGGGATACAATGAAAGGAAACTTGTCTATGTCAAATCAAAGAGTGATCGATCTTGAAACATCATATCCACCAGTAAACGTGAATAACACACAAGCAGTAAGTTATGCTCAACTCAGATCCGTTGACGATGACAAGCTTGATAAAACCGGCGGAACAGTAACTGAAAATATTGATATGTCAAGTAAAGAGATTATCAAGTTGGAATCTGCATATCCACCAGCAAATTTGGTTCAAGGTCAAGCAGTGAGTTATCTGCAGTTGAAATAGGTAGATAACAACAAGCTTGATAAGACAGGGGATATAGTGACTGGAAACATTGATATGTCTGGTATAAAGATTATTGGACTAGAACACTATTTTCCACTAGCTTTGCCAAATGCAAGTCAAGCAGCAAGTTACAATCAAGTAAAATCTGTAAATGATGCAGTGTTAAAGAAAACCGGAGGTATAATGACCGGAAATTTAACTTTGTCAAACAACACAAACGTGACTGAATTTTCGACAAATTCACAACCGGCTGATGACAAAGATGCAGTAAGTTATGCTCAGTTAAAAGACGCACTTACTCCGTATTTGAAACTAGCTGGCGGATCAATGACAGGTTCGATTGATATGGGCGGTAAGTTGATATACAATACGCAACGTTACAATACAACTCTTGCCAACAATGATTGGCTGGCAATGTCACATTCGTCAAAAGCAATTTCGTTAAACTAAATGGCGATACAATGTCTGGAAGGGTAGACAAGGGGGCTAACAAAATAACAACAAATTATAATCCAGTTAATCCTGCTGATCCAACAAATAAAGCTTACGTCGTCTCTGTTTCCAGAGCCAACGGCGCCGGTAGTATAAAACGAACAAAAAAACAACGTTGGATATATTCCAACGCTTTTTAAGGCAACTGATAACAGAGCTGGGTTTGAGGTAAGCGCATCAACATATTACCCTGGAAATTTTCCTCATCACGCTTTCCCTTTCAGTTCTATCGTTGACGGTCAAGAACGGACAACACATGGAGAAACCACAAACGTTTGGATTAAAATCAAATGTCCTGATGCGGTATGCATTTGGCAGTTTCATTTGCGAGGTCGATTAAACGCAAGTACCGGTCGTATTTTTAGTTGGGTGTTAGAAGGATCAAACGATGATGTAACGTATAACGGATTATACACTACAACAAATACGTATATTTCAAAAGCACAACTATTCCAAATAGAAACTAATCCAGCTCTTAATCAAAATTGTGGTAAAAATATCACGCTGCGATAGTAAACAAAAAAGGATAAAAGGCCGTGTGCCAAGGTATCGACGTTAGTGCATTTTTTCGTGTGTGCCTCGGAACCAACGAACCAACCAACAAAGATGTCCCCCCCCAAAAAAAAAAAATATATAAAGATATCCTCCTTCTGCCCCAAAAGGAAACAAAAGGAAAGGACTGCCTCCTCGTTTAGTCAAACATTGGAACATGTTGTCAGTCCTTTCCAAAGCTTCTCCACCCAGGCGAGAAAAACTCTTTCAAACCGCCTCGAAAGACGTCATCTTTATCGTGAGCGAATGTTGTCTGAATGTCTTGAAATTAACGAAATCTTTGTCTAAACACCAGAAAAAATGCTTAGCCAAACATTGACATGCTCTTCCCCAAATGGTCCAAAAGAAATTACCCATTCGTCAAAAGAAAAAGATGTTGGTGCAACGTGGAGAATATTTACCCCTGTTAGGACTTCTTACCAAAGCAATAGCGAGACCTATGTTGGGTATGCTGGGAAGTGTTTTCCCCGCCACAGCTCAAGATAAAAGGGTCAAGAAGATAAAAGGGACCTCTGGAATCAAAAGATCTCAGACCTGACCATTGAAATCCAGATGGAAGGACGAAAAAGGCTTTAGTACCTTACATACGATGGATGGAATACCATCGTTGGCAAGAACAACCGACACCGCATTTACCTCCCGATCCTCATTTGACAGAGAAGTCCCAGTTACAACACGAACTGCAATCATTGATGAATCGCAGCAATTTCTCAGAAACGGAAAAATCGCAACGGTACGGTAAATTTTTGCAACGACTGCAATTCTTTAACCAGAAGGCTTTAGACGAAACAAGTCTATCCATTGTGAAAGATTTTAAGACCCTGATGAAAAATCCACCACCACCACCCCCAGCGGTCAAAACAGATGCAGCCCCACGGATGCATGAGGAAGAAGATGCACGAGAAGTCTTTTAAGCACCGTCAGCAGCTCCCATCCCTAGTAAGATTACAGCGTCCTTGTTGACCCCTTCCCCTACACACCAACGAGAAGAACTTAAAGCTTGGGATAAAGAGATGATGTCCACTCCTCCTTCGACAGAAGTCAAACAGAAAGAAGGGAAACCAGAAGTAAAAAAAGGAAAGAAGACCAAAGCCATTCCATTACCGCCACCACCACCACCACTACCTTCGACTACTACTCCGGTGGCACATCGGACACGTAAAGCCGTTTCTAAACCACCCCCTCGCTCCATCCAGAGTGGCATCAGTGAAGAGTGGATCACTTATCAAAAAAATGGAGAAGGTATTAGCCAGCATTTAGTACGATTCATCCCATCCTGCAGGTTACGGAAGAGTTCAGAAATTGTATCGTGCTTCCAAAACTCGAGCGAAAAGTGTCAGTTTACCTCAAGTACAACGATGGTTACAAGAACAAGCCACGTACAACTTACACAAACCCAGTGGACAAAAATTTTCCAGAAGTCGCACGCGAAAGGAGGGTATCGATCATCAATAGCAAGCCGATTTAGCCGATGTCTCTCATTTGGTCACCTGCAATCGTGGCTACAAATATTTGTTTTGTGTCATCGACGTCTTTTGCAAATTTGCTTGGGTCGTGCCATTGACTGCCAAATCGAGCAGTGAGTTAGTGCGAGCCCTCAAACTGGTGTTGAAACATAGCGGGCGTCACCCTCTTCTATGGCAAACCGACAAAGGCACCGAATTTCTGAACCAAGCTTTCCAAAAAGAATTGAAGAAATGTGATATTCATTTTCTGACCACCGAGAATCCCGCACCTTGAAAGAACGCATGTGGAAATTTTTACGCGTCAACACGCTCTCAAGTCATCGACGTCTTGCCACACCTAGTCCAAGCGTAAAACCAATCTTACCATCGGAGGATCGGAAGTGCCCCCCAAGGTGTGACTCCCGACAACGAAGTGACCGTCTTCGAGCGCTTGTTTGGTACATCCCCGATGGTGACTCTCCCCTTGAAAGGTGGAATGTTGGCAGCAGGAGATTGGATGCGCGTTGTTTAAACCAAACCCAATTTCGACAAAGGTTACTTACCCAACTGGACTACCGAATTGTTTCGTGTCACTGAGCGAGTGCGTGGTCGTCATTCTACCGTCTATAAATTGGAAGGGATGAATGGGGAAGTTTTAAAAGGAACGATTTACTTCCCCGAGTTACAACGTGTGACCAAAAAAGAAGACGATGTGTACGAGATCGAAAGCATTCTCGATCGAAGAACCCGAAAATTGGGAAAACGACGTGTCAAAGAAGTCAAAGTACGTTGGAAAGGATATCCTCCCAGTTTTGACTCTTGGATCGACGCTTCGCAAATCATCGACTATAAAAAGAAGTGACCATCATGCCCTTCAACACAGCCTCAGCTACTGCAGTGACCACTCCTTCTCCCAGTTCTTCTCTGTAAGAACTACAAAAGCAACCCTTGTTGGTGTCGTGTGAAGAACTTTTGCCTAAAACGCAAATCGTCTTTTTCTGCCAAATCTTTGTAGTGTATTGTCTCATCGGTGCTGCCATTGCAAATTTGAGTTTGCAACAAGGAGACAAACAATAGTGGACCATTTTACTCATCAGTTGCATCCATCGGTTACCTTCTTCCCAATACGTCCCTAAAATAATCCTCTAACGGGAACAACAATGGGAGCCTTGCGTCCAACGTCAGTCCTGCTTCCAGCATTCACCATAACATTCCTATTTTAGACACTCCTCTGACTTCCAGCGACCCCTCGGACACTAGAACTCTGGAATTATGAATAACCAATTTTACTTAACGTTACCCGGTGAGAGTTCCATCGAGGTGTTTCCTAAAAGCACCTTATGCTGTTTCACGACCGAATTACCTCAGACCATTCAGTTGGATCACGAAGCCCATGGGGAAGTGGCATTAGTGGAAATGATTCACCCTACACAAATCCTAAATATCCTTCGACATGTAAACACTTTTAAGATGGAAGTTCATGACGAGCAAGTGCAACAAAACTTGCATGAACGCACCACTGCAGGTGACTCTATGAAAACACAAGATCCCAAAAGTAAACGGTTCACCTAACTCTTGACCATTCCTGCAGGTTATTATTTTAGCGGTCAACATTTGGTGAACACGATTGCTACCAAATTCAATACCGTGTTTGGCAAAGCCTTGGAGAAAACCAGAAAAGGTGTCACCCTCGACATTTTGGGTGGAGATCGCAAGTTGATCAAGATTAAAAACGAAATACCAGCCGTTACCGGTAACTTGGATTTTTCGAAATATTTTAGATTCCCTGTAGAAATGAGCCAAGGACTGAATTTGATCTTTGTGTACTCCAATGTCGTGGAGTACAACTTGGTGAGACACACCTCCGTACCGTTACTATGTTGCATTCCTTTCAAAGTGGATTCTGCCACGAACGCTACCGAGGAAGGTGGAAACACCTATCACGTTCACCGCGCATTTGTATTTCGTCACTATTTGTCCGTCAGTAAGTCGTATTTCGACACTGTCAACATTACTATAAAAGGAGATCTGGGACAAAATATTTCATTCATAAAAGGGAAAGTCACAGTGAAACTCCATTACTGTAAGCCCTTGTCAGTCATGTATCCAGTGTACCAAGGAGTCGCTCCACAGCGAGGACATGGTTTAGGAGATATTCTGAAATCAGTCTTTCGTTCGGTGGACACCGTTTTGAAACCGACGGCGACATGGAGATTGCACGCCTTGAAGGATGCTGCGTTGACGCAAGGCAAGGTATTTCTCCAAAATGTCATCATTGACAAACAAAATCCTAAAGAGGCTTTCTTGAGAGCAGGCAAAAATGACCTGGTTCAGACAGCCAAAGATATTTTGGGCCGCCGAGAAACTCCTATAAATCCTCCCGGACGCTGCCGAGTCAGGCATTCCTACTTCCCTAACGCCACAGCAAGGACAAGGCAGAAAGAGACGTCAAAAATAGCCCTTCAGAGGACTTCACACACCCAGAGCTAGAAAGATGTGGAAAGGAAAATCCGTCTGAAACTTAGATGTTTTTGATTATTAAAAAATCACAGAGAGAAAGAAAGAAAATGATGCACCGAGAGTCTTGCGCCTGTTCGAAGTAGAAGCTGGATCTGTTTGCCATACCACCCATCATGATGACGATGCAAGAATCCCTATTGGTCGAATTTCATCCCGTCTCCTCTTTCACGGATTCAGCTCCCATCGAGTTTGAAATCAAAGGACAGCCCGAAGATTACATCAATCACAACGGACAACACCAATCCAGGAGCCGATGCCAGAGTAGCTCCCGTGAACTGTTGCATGCATTCCTTGTTCAGCGAAGTGGATTTGTACTTGAATAACAAACTGGTCAGCAGTAGCATGGGTACTTACCCTTACCTAGCGTACCTGGAAAACCTCTTGAGGTACGGAAAAGAGGCCAAGAATACTGATCTGGATGCTTGCGTAGTTTGGAAACCTGACACCGCAGGTGAGGAGAAGTTTGACGACACAGCCCTGACAGCAGATGACAATCCTCACAATGTGGGTTTTAACGACCGTCGAAAGAAAATCCTGTAAGGCCGCAGTTTAGAACTGATGGATCGTTTGCATTTGGACATGTAGTTCCAAGACAAGTATTTGCTGAACGGAGTAGATACTCGCCTGAGACTCAATCGTAGCAGTGTCGCTTTCCATTTTATGGCTCATGCCAACGAGTACAAAACCATCATCCAAGGCCAGGCTTTACGTGCTCCGCGTAGAAGTGTTACCCAAAGCGGGAAACGACATCAGTCACACATTGAGCAGAACGAGCGTCAAGTATTCGATACGACGCGTAGAAGTGAGAACATTCACCATTGGTGCTACACTCCGATCCAAGATCGAAGATCATCTGTTCCAAGGACAGTTACCCGAACGTTTAATCGTTGGTAGCGTCAGTAATGCAGCCCTGATCGGAGCCCACGATCAAAATCCTTTCCAAATTAAGCAATGTAGGGTGTCCAAGATCGAAGTCAGTCATGATGGTAAGACCTTGTGTACAAGACCTTTCGAACCTAACTTTGCCCAGGACAGGAGAATTACTTGAGATCGTACTTGTCCCTGTACGAAGCTACCGGGCAACTAGGAACCAACACCAGTCACGGTATTTCGTACGAAGATTATGTAGGAGGTTACACTTGGTGGGCCTTTGATTTCACTCTAGACCAAGGCAGCGACGAGGGACATTTCCACCCTATAAAATCCGGTCAACTGCGTGTGGAACTTCAGTTTGCAGAAGCTCTCGCCGAGACGGTGAACGTGATCTGGTATGCCGAATTCGATAATACCATAGAAATCAACAGTTCGAGAGAAGTCATTCTAGAATATTAGAAACTATGGAAGACTCTTATCCCTCCTTGAACACTAGAGAGTCTTTGGAAATGGAATGGGAGGAAACCGTGAAAGCAGAACCCCAAGACAAAGACGAAGAGTACATAGTGGTCACATCCAAATGGCCAGAATAAGAACGACATTTAGTGTCATGTTCTGCCAAACACCTGGCGGATAAAATTACGGAATTGGTCAAGAAAGATTGCTATGGATGTCAAAACGATCGTGCCAGTGAAATTCAACACGATAAATGTCTGATGATGAGCCAAGAAGAAAAATTGGATGAGTATCTGGACGACGCTTGAAGTCTCATCTCGGAAGAAGCAGTGTTGCATGAGTGGTATAAAGGTTTGGGTGATCATTCCTGCCCTCCATTGACTACTCTAGAGATCTAGCTTCGAATCTCTCTTAGCCCAGAGTGCAGAGATGAAGCAGAAACGGTTACTTGTCAGAGATTTTCAAACAAAAGTAAGAAATGAATTGATGACTTATCATTAACTGTGAAAAAAAACCTAACAAACAAACAACAAAGCAAAAAAATGGATACCTGGGAACTTTGTTATCTTTTGAACAACAGTTTGTACACTGCTTCTTGGAATCCTGTCGTGTGTGCTAAAGATGAACTACCTCATCGCAAACCTCAAGACCATCAAGCTTATGTCACCAACATCGACGACAGTCATCTCCCAGGAACCCACTGGGTCGCCGTTTGCTTCCCTAAATAGTATTGCGCAGAGTATTTTGATTCGTATCGATTACCTTCTTTGGAAGGCGACATCATCGACTTTATCAGAAGGAATGCCCAGACGACACGATTCAATAATGTGAAATTACAAGGCACAGATTCCATGGTGTGTGGACAATATTGTGTGCATTTTCTTCATCAACGCAGTCTTGGATATCGTTTAGAACATTTAGTGACTTATTTTGATCGTAACGCTTCTAGAAACGATGAGAAAGTAGATCGATGGTTTTGTGACCATTATGGCTATCTTTTGTCTTTAGCTTGGAAACATAGTGTACGTCAATGACCTCATGACTTCCATCAATGGAAATCTATCAAGATTTCACAACGTTGTCAACCTTGTCAAAAAAGTTTGTTTGATGTTATTGTTAATTGCTTGTGGTTAATTGTTTGTTTGAATAAAAAATGTTTTGTTTTAAAAAAATGTGACTGTCGTTTGTTTTCAAAAAAACACTATGAATATATGCTCTTCGACTTCTCTCTATCCCTCACCAGGTCATTTGCTATCATAGTGTTCCGATCCAACAAAAACCCAGTAGAGGTGTTTTCTATCGCGGCCGCGTTTGAACCATATAAGGCGAGGGAGTCTCCAGTCTGGCCATCCATGGTTGACTCGTCCACCTATGAACATGGCTTCCAGACTAGCCAAGCTGAATGAAGCTTACGTGAATTTGCACCGTGTCAGGCAAAGTCTCATACCAATGCCTGAAGAGATAGAGATTGTCAGGATGTTGAAAGTGACCGAATACCTGATAGAAGAACTTTTCAGAGAAGAAATCAAGAAACAACAAGAAGAATGGACAGAGAAGTTCAGACTTCAGAAGTAGCAGAGATAACAGCAACAACATCAGCAGCAACAACTGCAGCCGGAACCAGATATAGGTTTTGTCGACTGCCGAGTAGATACCAAGGAGTTCTTCTTCTCTTTCCACAGAAAAAGCCCGTATCCTGTCGGAAAGCCTGCCACCAGACGAGGACGCAGTCTTAGACAATAAAAGATTGCCATCACTCCCAGTCAACAAAAACAACCCTTTTCAGGGCTACCCCAATGATCAAGAAAAGACGTAGTAATTAAATTGCCAAAAAATTATGTTTTATATGTTAAAAAGATTGAAGTGTGTCTATAAGCACTTCATTTCTTTTGTCAGTAAAAATCCACACTTCGTCTCTCTGTCTTGTCCAATAGTGTGTGTCTGTGTTTATAAGTAAAAAGTCAACGTGAGTGTTTCTTTTAGGTCTGCGCGTTCCATGTAATAGTAATAGTGGTATTGTAATTTTGGTGTCATTCATTCCTCATTCAGGCAGAAGACACAGAGCAGGCAGGATCGGTATAACAGGAGCGCGGTGAAAGGGGCGCCAGCGGGAAACGGCGGGAGCAAGGTACTACAAAGAAAGGACCATAGAACAACACAAAGAAAAAAATGGCCATAGAAGTAGATCCCTGCACTGCTAAGCTTAGCTTTTCTACAGTTATGCAGCTGCTGATACATAAAAGGATTAAGTGGACAACAACCCACAGAACACTACACAGACAGTTCCGACGAAGCGATAGAGCATCCAAACGGAGTGCATAGAGAGTTTATGGAAGGCTACTTAGCTAGGCTGGAATCTTGCAACTAAAGGGAGCCATAAGACCAGTGGAGCAGCCAACAAAACAAATCTGGTACGGAGTTAGAAAGCCGTCGTATACCGGGATAGACTGCATTCCGGGCGAGCCTGCAGACCATGGAAGCCGAGAGATAGAAAAGATAAACACGGCTTCCAATTTTGCCTGATAACATGATGTTTTCATTTTGGCTTGAAAACCTTTTGATAATATCTCTATTTTGTATATCGAATTTGACCCTTTGATTCCTCCATTCAAAATTTTGCCTGTTATTAACTATGCTTGGTACTAAAAAACAGAGTCACTTGACTTAACTGATTGGTAATTTTTTATTTAGAAAATTTTTATGTACACTTTGTACACTAAATTCCAACTATGAATTACAATTATTTAATGATGAAAATTTTTAATAACTCATTATATTTGATTAATTGCACAGGTGGCTTACACAATATTGGTAATAGGGAATGTCCAATAATCTAACTGGACGGAATTTGACAAATAAGTGCGGTCTGGCGTTTTTGGGCATGGACGACATCCGTTACTGAGCGTTTGCGGCCTTTCCCGGGGCCCCTTTCCTCCTTTCCTCTGCCAGACAAGTGAAAAGCTCAACTTCGCACATTAAAGCGCGGTTGTAGTGGTACCATTCCTACAACCCCGACCAATTAAATATCCCGACATCGGGAATTAACAAGTCGCGAAAGAACTTAGCATTCATATGCGACTATAATTATTCAGTCAGTCAAGTTTTGGTGTCAGGGGATGTTTTCATTCACGTTCGTGCTTGGAGTATATAAAGCGAAGCGATCTCAGTCTGGCTACCCATCGTTGACTAGTCAACATTGAAAATTAGTAGCAGAGTTGCCAAACTTTTAGAACTTCTGATGCACCATGGAGTATGCCAGACGCCTCCTGGACAAGCTGGCCATGGAGGCCATTGCAGAAGAAGCCAGGATAGAGGAGGAGAAAAAGAAGAAAAAGAAAGAAGAGGAGAAGGAAAAGAAGCGAGGGATCCTGCCTCACCTGATGCTAAGGCCTGTGCGTGAGGTCAAACATGAGGTGAGGACACCAACGCCTCCACAGCCACCACTTCCACAACAAAGACATCCACAGCCTCTAACACTAGTACCACGAGTCGCTGTCCCCCAGACAGAAAACTGGCAGGAGGAGGCATTGGAGGAGTTGGAGAGACAGCGACAAGAGTGGGAGCCGCAGAGACCTCATCCGCGGTTGTGACATAGAAGAAGAAGACAGAGGTAACAACAACAACAACAACAACAACAAGTCTTCGCTATTCCACAAACGGAGGAGTGGGATAGTGACGCCACTCAAGCCCCATCTGCGCTCCCAATCACAAACATCAATTGGGAGCAGGACTGGAGCCGTCTTTGCGTGTGTGGTGCCCGACCTGGGAGGTGCCAGCATTAACCAGGTGTATCTGAAGTTAGAAAGGAAAAACAGCCCTTCTCAGGGCTAACTAGATCTCTAGAAAATAAACACTATTCAAGTTGCCAATTTGTGTGAATATAGAGTAGTGTGACTATAAACACTCACTCCTTTACTGATGTGTGTGTGTGTGTGTGTTTATGCTTTCGCGTACGTTTGTGTGGATAGTATATATGGTATGTTTTATGCCTGGGCGTACGTTTGTGTGCATAGTATATATGGTGTGTTTTATGCGTTCGCGTACGTTTGTGTGGATAGTAGAGTGTGTGTGTTTTTTCTTCTCTTCACGTCTGTGTTCTATGTTAACGAATTGGTGTTAACAAAAAAAGCAACGGCCCTTTTCATGGCCACTTCATATGCCTGGAAAAGATTTATTCTTTCTTGCCTAAAAATATTTTAGTCGATTGTATATTTTATGTTTAGCTCCCCAAAAAATTATTCTCTTACCTAAATTATTTTTAGTCGATTGTATAATTTAGGTGTGATAGATTGATGTTCATCAATCTATGGTTGTGTTGTATATGTCTCTGTCTCTAACCATGTTTCTATGTCTCAGTCTCTGTTGTATTTGTCCCTACCTAGGGTAACCGCGCGTATTCAGGTCAGCCACTTGCAACATTCTTGCCAGTGTTCACGCCCGATTGAAGTTAGCCACTTGCAACATTGTTGCAAGTGTCCAGTACCGTGACTTCACCCGACTTGTTCCATTCCTATTGTCCGTATACAGGCCCAATATCAATCTTCTCCGTATATCGGCCCAAGGGATTTTTTGTCCGTATATCGCCCCAGGGGTGGGGGTCTGTAATGTATTTTCCCATTGTCCGTATATCGCCCCCCCCCCTTCACTACTGTTGGGAATTTACGTCATAATTCCTCGTCCTTCTCCAGAATTATACGTCCATATTCAACAATTCCCATCATGAAAAAGATACACTGTTGGTTGAAATGGCTTCACTGCCACACTACGGATAATAGCTTCACCATCCTGGTTCTTCTAGCCGATATATCCGTATATACATCCATCCGTACGTATAGACAGCTATAGTTTGAAGTAAGTGTGCTGACACTCCCTGACAAGATCCAAGCGATCATTGTGTCGCATAGAACAATAAGCCTCCTATAAATACAGGAGAAAAACAAAATGCACACGACCAAGGTATAGTACCGGTGCACACTGTGCTATACGAGTATCTAGCCACTAGCGAACTACTACGAGATGCATGTATTGTTCAGTCACACGAAGAAAACATTAAAAATGAACAAACCTAGGTAACGCTGTATGCGTCTACAAAGTTAATTAACCAAATTGTTTTTAAGGCATACCAAATTATTTTCTTGCATTATTCAGCGACAAGAATAACTGGTAGAAGTTCACATATTTTCTTAATAGCTGTCTTAATTTGCTCATCTCTTGTGGCAGCAGATGTGCATGTTTCTGAGCCAGATTGTCCAATGCTTCCCATTTTCGAGGACTACTCACACAAAATTCACAATAGTTCGATTTCACATCTTCGTTTAATTCTTTGGTGTGTGTAACAGGCACAACTAAATGAAATAAATAATTCAGGTGGTTATCTCTCTAAACATACTCTTTTACCATAATTATGTGGCAAAAATATTTCTTCTTACTCCTCCTAGGAGTATCTATAATATAATTTAAATCACTCAAAATACTTAGCCTGTAGAGGATTTTGAGGTATGGGTAATAAAATCAAAACTTTATCACCTGGCTGAAAACTCCTTTCATGTATATGTTTGTCTTACCTCGATTTTATTTTTGACTGAGCGGACCGAAGATTAGTTCTTGCTACCTAGCAAGTCGTTGAAAATATGTATTCAAAATCAGAGACATAATCAAGAAGACTAATTTCTGACTCTTCAGGTGAAAGAAGTTGCTCTTTCAATAACTTCAGTGGTCCACGGACAGTATGTAGAAAAACTATTACAAAAGGACTAAACCCCAAAGGCTCTAGAACTGATTCACTAAGAACAAAGAACAATCTATGAATACCATCATCCCAATCTTTACCTGTGTCAAAGCAAGATAATATAATGATACTTTTTAAAGTCTAATGAAATCATTCCAAAGCCCCATGACTCTCGAGCTGATAAGCAAAATATTTAAATTGTTGGATGCCTAAATTATTCGTGACTTACTGGAACATTCCAGAAATAAAATCTGGCCTAAGATCAGTTTGGACAGATTTAGGAAGGCCAACAAATTGTGAAAAACTTTACCAAAGCTTTAACTATGGTCTTAGTTTTTATATTCCTCAAATGAATAGTTTCTGGAAATCTTGTGGAAGCACACATAATCATCAACAACTATTGCTTGCCTGACTTGGTCTTTAGTAAATTATTCTACTAAACGGCTCGTCAAATGCAGAAATAAATTGCAGATGAGCTTTTGGTATTTTCTGATTTGGTTTTACTACCGTTTGACGAGTATGACAAGCTCTACAATTTTTAGAAACATCGCTTTTGATTTTCTTTCTATAATATGAAAATGCTTTAATATATTCTGATAGGTCATGCTGACTCCTACACAACCATACAAAGAAGTTTCACGGACTAGACTAAGAATTTCCTTTCGATATGACCGTCGGACAACAATTTGATATCTTACCGACCACTCATCACTATCGGCTGCCTCAGGTGGCCTCATTTCCTCATAAAGACCCCATTTTTCACAAACAACAAGTTGGCACTTGTGTGGCTAAGTTTCGCTAGTAGCCCCCCGGAAACAACCCCAGACTTCAGGATATTGTTCCAGTGAGACAACATGTGATTGTCTTTTATAACCCTGAGTAGAATTAATATAATTATTAGCCACAAGAGTATCACTATGATCAATAGCTTCTGATTGATCCAAAGTAGGAGCAAAAGTGACCTCTTTAAAAGAGTCAGCTAGAGGAAGAACAACATGATCAACATCACTTATGGGTTGCACAACAAAACCTGTGCGGGATAACTTTTAAAGTGAGAAAGTCGTTGCACATGGGCGATAAATTTCACAGCAGCGGGAGCCTGTTCACATTGGCACGAAGAATTGCTATGGCTAGAGACTCAGTTGGCTGCAGTGGATGAATATTACGTCTAATGTGCCTCATCAATGCCCTTGGCGCTCCACAGCACCTTGCTGGTCCGCCATTGTGGCTGTTGGGTCTCATCCGCTTAGCCTTATCCAACTATAATAATAATAATAATAATAATAATAATAATAATAATAATAATAATAATAATTCTGTAGCACCGTAAAAAATTGGATATTGTGATATAGTAGGTACCTGTGTTAAGTCCTTAAACTCCCTTACATTGTTAGTCTGACACAGTTGTAATATGCAATGCAAATTATCTACCCAAAGACAAAGAAAATATTCAAACATGCCATGCATCAAAATAAGGAAAAAACAAATGAAGAAACCTTACATAATCAAATATCAAAGATGGTACTCAGATGCAATATTAACAGTAACAATAATAGTCATCATCTTTGTCATCTCTATTATCAACCTCGTCATATATATATGATCATCACCATAATCACTGAATGTTACTAGTACAGATCATGCTGATGATATTGAATACATTACCTCCATTGGCTGTTAAACATATGGCAATGATGAAATTAACCATGGAAATACTACACTGCAATCATTGTATTGAATTTTATCTTAACATATGGTGAGTGAAAATCTGACTTGGGCTCATTGTGTATGTTATAATATTGGTATCGGTATTTCGTTGATTCCTTTTTCTTTCTGTGTTTATTAAAGTTGCTTGTTATGGATAAAACATCAGACTCGTATGTTATGATTGTTTTATACCTCCAGGCAATGCTTGTGGACGTTTCCAAGGGACCCTGAACTCCTCTGTTTAGATGGGCAGAAGACATTTTGACTATCAGCTGTAGAATCTGGCGTCGCCTCACTTTTCGTCCATTGCATGGTGAATTTCATTTCCTCTTCACCATCGCTATTCTATTCTTCAAATATACTGTTCACAATTACTCGTCAAAATTATTGTCTGTCTTGAAATTTTCGGACTTTTCCTCGCTGTTCTGGTCATCTGCACGAAACGTTTCGTCTTTGGATACTCCTTTATATGATTTGTGTCACACCGTGTCTGCTTGGAGTCCAAATTCACACTAGATCTCTTAAACATCTAATTAAGGGTGAGACAAAATATCCACTCAAGTCTTATACACACATGCCATTATTCTGCATGATGTTAACCTCAATGACTTTCTTTGTGGTGGTATCAAGATATGCACTGTAAATCATATCAAAAATCTATTTATAGTACATCTTCTCGTTGAACTGTGATCAATATTACGTTGTAGACCTAGGTAGTCTGGTTACATGGTTCTTTGGCCCCCTGCGCTCCACTCCGCTACACATACAGC
>JAECUM010042125.1:0-31040 GCA_016617855.1 Megalonaias nervosa
AGCGACTGATGCGATTTTTGGGTATGGCCGGATACTATCGAAAGTTTTGTTCCAATTTTTCTAATATTGCTGAATCCCTGACAAACTTGTTGAGTAAGAAAAACAAGTTTCTTTGGACTGAGAAATGTCAGGAAGCTTTTGATAGATTAAAAGCCATACTCAAAAGTGCGCCTGTTCTCACAGCTCCAAATTTCAATTAGTCTTTTAAATTATCTGTGGATGCGAGTGATGTTGTGGTTGGAACAGTATTGATTCAAGAAGATAGAAATGGTGTTGATCACCCGGTGTGCTATTTCTCTAAGAAATTAAATAAGCACCAACGAAATTACTCAACAATCGAGAAAGAATGTTTGGCTTTAATAATGGCATTACAGCATTTTGAAATTTACATTAGCTCAGCTCCTTCTCCGGTTGTTGTGTTTAGTGATCACAACCTCCTTACTTTCATCGACAAGATGAAAAATAAAAATCAAAGATTATTAAGGTGGAGTTTACTTTTGCAAGAATATAATCTCAACATCAGGCACATCAAAGGAAACGAAAATTTGATTGCAGATGCACTTTCCCGTGTATAGAACTATTATTTCATGTACATTTTATATAATTAATAAGAATTTTCTTATGTTATTTTGTTTTACCTCACGTATAATTTACATATGGTATAAAGAAAGCTTTATTATATAAATCTTTCCTTTTCTTTATGGGGGAAGTGTTACGTATATGTAATTAAATTGCTTGTGTGTTAGTTTTAAATTCTTTTTTATTTTATTTTTGTTTCATTACATTTTATTGTAATGATTATTTTCACGGGATTCGATATTTTTTCCAGTAAATTCAGTTTATTTAGAACGTAAAAGCTATTACATGAGCATTATTTTTAGCTCACTCTGGTACATAGATTTTGTAAACATCGAGTGATAACGATTGGCTATTTCCAAGGTCATCTCGGCCCGCATGTTAGCTGGATTGTAAACAGATTTTCATTTTTATATATTTTCAGTCTGAAAGTTTGATTCTTAGATAGGGCTATTCAAAGTACGTGACAACTGGCATATTTTTATTACGCTGTTCGATGTTAAGAGACCACGTGACCCAACACGTGAAACTGAAATGATATTTAAGCTGGGTTTTAATACTCGTTCTCAGTTTTTCATTTAGTCGTTCTTAACATCTTGAGGGAATAAGGTGTTTCTGATTGTTGTGGCCAGTTTGTTTTTTCATCTGTTTTTTTGGAATTTAATAATTTATTCTCTAGAAAACTAAACAAGTGTACTTTTTTTTATAAAAGTTCTGGGAGAAAGAAATTCAGTTAAAATTTGTTCTGGAGTTATACGGAAACATAAACTGTGATTCAATCGAGGATCTGTTACCACCACTACAACGGTCTCATCTGACGTCATCGCCTCAATATTGGAATTTCATCGAGATTCGAACCCGGATTGTTAGAACTGTTTATTGATAGGACTTGTGTTTTTCAATCCTAGGATTAAATTTTGGATTATACTCACAAACCGTAAGTCCTATTTCCAATTTTTACATTGTTTTCTAGGGAAATAAATTATTTTGTTAAAATATACAAAACTTGTTGACTTCAGTCTTTTCTCTTGTTATTTTTCTACGAGCCTACACGTAACAGTATAATATACTTTTACTATTCCAACTTTGTTTGGATTATGTTTTTACGCACAACAAATGAAAAGGTACAGCGTCTGTCAGAATGAACGAAATTATTCGTTCCTCTTTCTATCTAAATAATTTCTACTGAAATAAAACTATGTGATAAAAAGAATCTCTAATGGGTAATGATTCAATACTAAATTTATGAAACTCGTTAAATAATGTCCAGCTTTAGCTCGCCAAGGCTTGCAAAAGCTGGACCTTAATCAACTCGTTTCATAAATTCAATATTGAATCATTACCCATTTGAGATCCTCTATATATGTATCTATTGTGACCAGTATAGTCACAATTATTCATTCATTTTAAATCTGTGTGAATGCGTGTGCAAGGATACCTGAGTATGAGTATGATTTTAAAAAAAAAAATCTTTTATTTTGTCTTTACCAAATATGTTATCCTCGTTAAATAACGTTTCTTCTTCTTCTTCTTCTTCTTCTTCTTATTATTATTATTATTATTATTATCATTATTATAAAACAAACGTTTCAACTACCTGCGCACGGATTGTATGTATGTATGTATGTATGTATGTATGTATGTATGTATGTATGTATGTGTATGTATGTTTGTCTTTATAATGTATCTACCTATCGCTCTGCTGACTTAAAATTACCGAATTTAATATGTAAATGTACCTACAATGAATATTAGCTTCCATGCATTGTTCCAACAATTTTTTGAATCGGCAAGCATATAAACTATTAGAAGCAACAAATTTATTAAATCACTGAGCAGAAATACCATCCAGTACATTGATATATTCATAAAACAACACGATTGGATGGAAAAATATCATAATTATTCAAACATTCGAAGACTGAACAAAGTTACCTGCGATGTTGTTTCTCTTTGTATTTGAAATGTTATCTGTAAAATATGCGGAAATTATATGAATAAATATAAATTGTAAAACATAACTGTACATGAATGCTGTGAGTACATACATACATACATACATACATACATACATACATACATACATACATCTATACATCTATCTATCTATCTATCTATCTATCTTTGCATTTATATTAACAAATTAATTTAATCGTCATTACAGACATATGTAAAAAGCTTAAGATATGCACTAATACGATAGATTTTTTCACATTATTATAATAGCGCAATTTATACTATTTGTTTGGAGTAAATCAACATACAAATGAAACGGTTTCAAAAGATTTCCAAGCAACAAAAATATGTTCGAAAGCTGCTTATACAATATGACAAACGTGGCTATGTAGTACCAAGGAAAGTTTACGTTTGACAAATGCAAACGTAACTTACACAAACATGTAAGAAGATAAACCTTCCAAATGAATGTATAATTAAGTAAAACAAAATAGAAACAAAATAAAACATAATGCTAACATAACAGATAAGGTAACAAGTATAATGTTGGAATATTAATTGCAGTCATACATTTTAAAATATTCTTGGTATCAATGCCATATTTATTTTTCATGGAAAGATAAGAATTCTTTGATGTAATGTTTGCAGATTTTAGGAAAGTAACGTAACATAATTATCTTCAAAGGTTATGCATTTTACATCCATGAAGTAAGCAGAGAAAATCTTGACTTTTAAGGCTTAAGCAAAGGTAGATATCCTATGATTAGCGATGAAATGGATTCCTATCTTCTAATGTGATGGACAATTTTACATATTAAGAAGAATTTATCAGACTGAGGTGGCGTACTCTTACATCTGACAATAATTATTATTATTATAGGAAAACAATGAATTCGCACTGTTGTATATCAAATAACTGAAATGTTGTCTACAAGCTGTTCCTTGACTGGTCATATTATATTTTCTTCACATTAGGAATTTCCCGATGAGTCAATATACTTAATTTATAAGTCTTTCTAACAAATACTACTCAATACAATTGTTCCATTCATTTCTACAACTCAAATCTTTGCATAATGCTACAATTGTCCACAAACGAACTCGTTTGGCCAATAACCATAATGTGTTGCTCTATCGATTTAAATAACATAATAAACCAAATGTCACTGAATGCTACCCAAGGGTGATCGTCATGAAGTGCACGGGACGTACGTGCTCACATAGCTAATACACCAATGCACACTCTTATCTTTTTACGCGTGGATGATTCGTATAAATGCATAGATGTGGTGATAGCAAAACTAAATTTTAAACGGTAAATTTATAAAATGGAAAATACATAGGTCAGAATTCAAAATAATGGTTCAACTCAAATCGTCTCTAAATTTCTTACATTTTGTCGTAATATTTCCACACTTTTTCAATACGTAGGGTCATTCAATGTGCAGAAAAAATGCGATAGGATTGGATTAAGCTATTTTAAAGAACCAATCACTGCCAGTCAGTGTGAACAAACGTATCAAGCGCGAAATCTTCTTTATGAAAAATGCTTAAACTAGAATTAAGCAAGATACTCACACATTACACCAGCAGAAGAAACTGACTGATCCGATCCCAGTCGATCTATAAAAAGAAGAAACGTCATATTAACTAAAACGTGTAAAAGTTTTGTTTATACTTTTATTTTCAAGCTTAGGCCATTTACAATTTTTTTGTACCATCTTTCATTTGAGCGTCTATTATATCTAGTAAATTGTGCGTTGCACTCAATAATCGTGTCCGATGTTTTAAGAATTGGCGCATGAGCGAAGACTCTATCTTCACTATTTAGTTACGTCTGACGACTGTCAACTGATTTGTTTTAATGCAAATAAGTTCTTACATATCAAGTGTGTTAGCATTTTTTCATTAGTTCTACATTTAGGTATTTGCGACGGCAATCTTCCAGAAACTTTCAACTAGTTTATATATTTCTTGCTAAAGTATCTTAATTTGGTCATAATAAAGAAAAGAAAGAAAGAAAGAAAAACATCCTGACTACTGTATATAATTTTCGTGTCGGCGGCGTATTGATAGTTACTTAGTTATAAAATCTGGATATCTTTTAAACCTACTCGAGCCCGATCACGTCGGTTCGAGTCTCGGGTTCGGCCAATACAGGTATGTGAGAAAGCTTGCCAGTAGTTTCTCGTAGGTTGAGAGTTCGTACCTGGCTTTTCCCCGGGCTTTTTCTCAACCAGTTATACTGACCGCCATGTGTAGCCTACGGTGTGCTGAAAAAAAATGGTGTTAACCTTACAACAACAACTACTTATTGTAATACCGTATTACTTTGTTACAGCTGTCTGTCTGTCTGTCTATCTCTCTCTCTATCTAAATATTTATCTAAGTGTGTATCTATGCAATTACATTCACGTATCAGCATTTATATTTATAATTTTTCATTCGAGCATAGATGCTGCTCTGTTTCTTACCTGATGTACTTAAATATCATCATATGTAGGTTTAAATGCAAATATCACCTTTAACGTTCACGTTTTCGCTTTATTTGTGGTCATACACTTAAAGTCTAGCCGGTCATTCTAATATCCCCCTCAATTCCACCCGTCCCTGTGGAAAGCAAGAGATAAACAATACATGTGAAGCAAAATCTGTTGTAAGCCTTTGTCCACTTTTCGCAAATGATAGTGAACACTGGAATATACAATAACAGTCGAAACAGGGTGCTATTCACAATGGTGAATTAAATGTTTTCACATGATTAAAGAGATTTAGATCATGCAATCTGCTTGTAGCAGCGTTGTTCTTTTCATGTCAAATAAGTGTGGGATAAGTTTGACATGTGCTGTTGGGTGTCTTGGCATTGATAAGTATATTACAGACATAAATCTAATAATATTCGATTTATGTCTGTTAGAGTGCCACTCATAGATGTTAAAAACGTTAAAATTAAAATAAAAAACGTAAAAAAACGCGTTTTTCCCTCAAAAAATAAAAAAAAAAAAAAAAAAAATATTTAAAAACGTTCAAGTACTTTCTATGCAACACAAAAATCAATTTCACTCAACGTCGTTATCACCATCTGACTGATCTGACCACTCTATGGTTTCCTCCATATAATTGATATTGTCCATCTTTGCCTTTAGGCGAAGATTTGCATGCACAAACACTACATCTCGCACTCTCTTGCACTGCATACGGTTTCGCTTTTTCGTACGAATAAAACTCAAATGTTGACCAGTTTCTCTCGCAGGCGGAGGCGGACGTCACCTGTGCTAAGACCCTAACCGCAACTTGTTGCAGCTCCGGAACGTGAGCTCCAAATGACATCCACCACCTGTATGCTGGCATTTCTTTAGCAGCTGCAACCGCCATCGGTCGAGCAAATAATCCTTGTCCTGCACGATACACGGCGTGCTGTTGCACGGCTTTCACCTGCGACTGAACGTCGTCACGGTATATTCTTTCTATCATCACGTGAAAGCCTGAGATGACTTCCTCGTTTTGATGTTGGGAAAAATGAGGATACTCGGGATCGAGCACAAAGACGGCTGCGTGTAGATCTGTATGTAACATTTTCCATCTGTCCATAACGAACTGGCGAATTTGTTTTTCTCGTGCTGGTGGTAAATCAGCAGCTTCCACAGACTGATCGATTTGGAACATTTTCCAGTATACTTTTCCTGTACAAGGTATTTTTCCGTCAGCCAGTCGCAGTAGCTCAACAATCGGCTCACATACTTTAGTTACTGTTTCCACCGAGCTCCAAAACGTTCCATTCAAAATCGTGCTTGTGACTGCCTCGCCTTTCTTTTTATAAACTGCATCATTTAGCCACTTTTTGTACTCACGACTTATCACAGTTTCCTGCAGAGCATCCTTAACTGTACTCAAACATTACAGCATAATAAAGTGAGTAGCAAATCTTGTTTCGCCAGGTTTTAGAAGCTCTAGCTCAGAATGATTGCGAAAACATGCTTGGGAATACTGGTGAGTCGTGATGAATTTGACAATATCTTTAGAATCAGTAATTACACTATCTATACATGGCAGCTTCCCTATGTCTTCAAGTAAAAGATCCAGACAGTTAGTCGTGCATGGCGAGAAAACAATATTAGGATATTGCTGCTGTAACATCTTACGAGCTGCAACACAATTTGATGCACTGTCCGTAATAACTTGTACAACACTTTCCATGCCATACGATTCAATGCACTTTGATATCTCGCCAGCAACAAACGATCCGTCTTTGATTTCACCGGAAGTATCCAAAGCATTGCGAAAAATACAGCCGTCACCAGTAGCTGCAAGAAAGTTAACAATGGGCTTGTTCTTCACATTTGTCCAACCATCAGACATAAGCGTAACTCCGTGCTTGATGGCTTCTTCCTTAAAAGAAGCTATAAATTGTTCCACTTGATGTACTTCCCCAGTTTGCATTTCAGTTGAAATTTTTTTTCTGTTTGGTACTTTATAGTGAGGACCACATTTTGCCACTGCAGTTATTGCATCCTTAAAATAAGTACTGTCGGCAATAGCGAAAGGTATGCCGCTGGCATAAAACAAACGAGCGACAGCTTTGTGTGCATCCTTTTTCGTAGCACTGGCGAACATAGAGGGTAACGACATCTGCTTCTCACTTGCCTCACTACTAGCGGCTTTTGTGGCTTTATCCAGTGCGTCGAGTTTTCGTTTTTTCGCTTCCGCTTCTAGTCTCACTGACTGCTGCTTCTGTAAGGCCTGCTGCACTTGACATGGAACTTTTGAACATTTGCTGATGCCAAACTTTGGATCTCCAAGTAGGTGACCTCTTATACGTACAACACCACCGTGAAATTCTTTATTACAGTAAATGCAGCTAACTTTGCTCAAAGTGACGTTATCTTTTTCATCTAGTACTAAAACACGTTTCCATTCTTCACTTTTTTCTTTCGACATTTTAACGGCTATACACAAGAAATATTTATTTTAAATTCGTAATTTACTATAGACAATCTTAAACGCTACTTGCCCGCTAGTTGTGTACGTAAGGTTTCAGCGCGAGCCAGTATCGTTATGTAGCCCAGGCAGCTCGGCCTACAACCCGAGCTGTCGCAGCAGGAAAATCGATTTTCCAAGAAACACTGCGATTATTATACGGAATATTGACCGAAAAGTTTATAAAAGATGTTTCCGTAGGCAACTAGGCCTATAAACAGACGGTAAAGTACTGGTTGGACATCACTGCGATAGACTGTCACCGCATGTGGTCGTTTTTTACCCCCGCGCAGATTGACCCCCGCCGTCACTTGGGACTGCGGCAAACATATTTTGCGCTTCAAACTTGGCGCTGAAGTTGGCCATCCCTCTACTATGAGTTCACGTTACTGCTATGCATAATCTGCGCCAGTATAATGATATTTGTTGCCAAACTTCAAAGGGACACTTGCGAGCTGCGACACTGACACCGCTATAACTTGCATAACTTGCGACGAGCAACATTTTCGATGGACCGACCGACCGACCGACCGTTGGAAAACGCAAAATTTTGATTTTCTTCCAAGAATTAGCGACTGAACGAGCATCAACATTATCAAGCGTGAGAAAATAAAAAAAATCAGGACAGGATTTGGTCAAATTAGTATAAATAAATCAATAAATGAATAAAAAAAAGAAGTTTTTTGGAGAAAAGAAAAAACGTAAAAAAACGTTCCGAAAAATAAAAATCGAGAAAAACGAGTTTTTTAGGAAAAAATAAAAAACGTAAAAAAACGTTTTTAACAACTATGGTGCCACTCATCCTTGAATAATGCTAAGTGCTTCCAAACTGTTTCATGTTTTGGTAGATACATATATTACTTACTTGTGGTTCTGGCAGCTGACAGGTCATTAAAGTGACGAATATGGATGTTTAAGATGTGAGGTATAAAGATTCGCTTAATACCAAGCTTGCATGATTTTTGTTGAGGTGGACCATTTCAAGAGCTATAGCTTAATTAAAGTGGTTGAGACAAAGAAAAAAGAAAAAAGTACAGGCAGAATATTTAAAGATTGTTTTCCAAATAATTTAGAAGATGACAAATCCTACACTTGAAAGTTACACATGAAATGACTCGCAATTACAATTATTACCAAATTCCCGAAGCAGATCATGTAAATATAATAGCGTCAACGATCAAGATGCTAAGGAAATTTTTAATTTCCAATTCCTGCGTAGATTGACATCGCATAACCTCGAAAATATACAAGCCAGCACTTATGGAGGGGGATTACCGCCAAAATTCTATGCAGGTATTTTCTAATTTTCCTTGATTCATTATTGTAAATAACTGCTTGCAAGTGCTACTTTCATAACTCTATCCATATATATTGTATTCTTCATGGATGCAAACTGTACGTGTCTGTTTGCAACAGCTACTTTTCTTCTGCATTAATGTAAATGGCTGCTTGCAAGTGCTACATTCATAATTCCATCCATGTATATTGTATTCTTCCTTCTGCGTCATTGTATCTTGCTTTTTGCCAAACGCTGAATTCATTCTGTAATTTGTCGAAATGCAAATGCTATGTCAGTTATTACAAATTTTATATTCTATTTATAAATTTGCCATATTACAAATTCAACTCCTGATTTCATTTAGATTTGACCTTGCAACAATCTAATTTTTTCAGTATCGTCTTTCTTGTCCAACTCGTGTCGCCATCTGTTGTCATAATGGGATACCACAGTATTACCATGGCATTATGACAACAGATGGCGCTCTAAATTTCCAAGTTTTGCCATGAATGACAATAATGAATGCTCCTCAAAGGAAGTTAGATTGCTTTACGGCACTAATTTTTGTGTGGCTAGCAGCATATAAAGAACTTACTAGACCCAAGTGTGGAAGAAAAAAAACCACAAGTTGTAATTCTTTCAGTCCCGTCTTTTTTAGGTGTAAGTTAGCGACGAATTTTTAATCGTTCTCTAAAACCACGTGCTTTTTCAAAGATCTAAGTGATTTGTAGCACCTTAAGAAAACAAAAACCCCATCACAACCACAGGGGTTTGTTACAAAAAAAATTGGGAGCCTAACCTGTAATAATATATTATTACAGGTTAGGCTCCCAATTTTATTTGTAACAAACCCCTGTGATCACAACAGCAGGGTGGTCTTAGACCAGGTCTATCTTGAACCCCGCTGGCCACATGAACCAAAAAATGTAAAGTTAGCGGGCCATACATGCTATTATGGAACTTATTTTTGTATGAACGCGGGCCAAACAAAAGATTCCCGCGGGCCTGCAGTTTGGACCACAGGGGTTCGTTACAAAGAAAATTAGGAGTATCCGTCCATGAATCAAGGGATGTGTGTGTGTGTGTGTGTGTGTAACCTGTAACACACCTTGGACCACCCTGCATTACAGGACTGTACTGTCCTATCATGTGATGTGATGTGATTATGATTTTTAACGTAGCTTTAACAATTTTTCAGTCATATCGCTACGATGTCTGCAGTGTGACAGTTTATAGTGATGTCTAGCACTGGGGCATCATGCCGCAGACATGTAGCATGATGTCCCACCCAGTCACATTATCCCGACACCAGGCCGACCAGTCCTAACACTAACCTCTTAATGCTGAGTGCCAAGCGAGGCAGCTGTTAGTACCATTTTTGCAAATCTTTAGTATGACTCGACCGGGGATCGAACCCACGACCTTCCGCATCCGAGGCGGACGCTCTAACCACTACACTAGGCCACCGGAGCAGTCATGAATCAAGGGATGGGGGGGGGGTCTAACCTGTAACACACCTTGGACCACCCTGCATTACAGGACTGTACTGTCATATCATGAACTCCCCAGTTTTGACGCACTTAAGCATTGGCTTTCACGTTTTCATATTCATCTTTCATAGTGATATCTCTCATTATTTTGGAAATATTAGTCATTTTAGAAAAGTACGGATCAGAAGCGACAATGATATATTCCATCGTACATTTCTTCACAAGCTTTCAACAGACGAACCCTGGTCGTAAAGATCGTATAGTACGTCACCCATTTTGATACACCACACAGAAGTCAATCTTTTCCTGTTATTCTATTGTACATATGCTCCGGCGAAAATAATATATTTCAAAATAGCATCAATAGCACATAAAATAAAGATTGGAGCACAAACACACCCAGCCCTCTATTTATTGATGGATACATATAAATTTCTTTGTAAAGTGCATCTGTACATCTCACTGCCCAAATAAACAGCTTGTAAGGTCAACTGACGGGAATGAGGGGAGTGACTAATCACCCCAGGACGCCAAAACTTGTACACTGATATGCTCAAGCAGATATGTATCATTATGAATAGTATTTAAGTTTTTGAAAGAGGTGTATCTTTTACTTAAGTAGTTGTATTATACCGCAACTTTGTGACACTGTTAATGTAAATACAAATTTCATCATGTATCATCAATCACTGAAAACAATAATACTAGAAATAGCTCATATTTATTAATTTATTAAATGGGGGGGGGAAGGGTTCATTAACAGTAATATCTAAAAATCATGTGATGAAATCAGTATTGTTTAGTTAAATAAGTACATGTATGTTTGTCATGTGTATTTTGTGCATTTACCATGAATTCTCTTCTTTCATGCAGTTAAAATAAGTTTTGATTGTTTCAAAAACACTTTGACACATTCGCAGATTTGAGTACTCATAAAAGTGTCCATTATTTGAAAACCACACAAATTAATATCTATAAAAGTGAATTTATGGTAATTGTTCTTAAACTTTATTTTTCATTTGCAGGTAGATGCACAGAAAGAAGAATGTTTGACATGTGGGCCGATGATTGTTGTTGGAATGCTCAGAGAACATGTATCATTCTGCAGGAAAGATTCTCATGTAAGTGTGCTTTTGCTTTTCAGTAATCAAACTAGAGTACTTCATATATACCCAGGGCTCAGAGTGGCCAAGTAGTCTAATGCATTCGCTCTTTCCGATCACTGCCATCTCACCTCAGTCTGCATGGGTTCGAGTCTTGGGCTCGGCCAATGTTGGTACATGAGAAAGCTTGCCAGTAGCTTTTCGTGGGTTGATGGTTCTTTCCGGAGTTTTCCTGGGTTTTTCCTCTACCATTTATACTGGCCGCCATGTATAGCCCATCTTGTGCTGAAAAATGGCATTAAACCCTATAACAACAACAACATATACACCCATCACAGGGCCTAGACCAAAATTTTGTGAATGTCTTGCACTTGTGGTAAGGAACAAGTCTATCAATTTTATGGTCAAACTCAAAATATTCCTGATCCAAACTTTGCAGACAGTTTGCTCTTAGGTTAATAAAGAAACATGTATATTTTGTGACCTGAAGGTCAGCGGAGATGGTTTTGGTAAATGTAATAGAAAAATAATGGTTTCTGTACATTGACAGGAGGTTGGGGTAACTCAGACGAGTTAGTCAGTAATCTCCAGTCAGTCAACTAGGCCCTACTTTTAAGTACATATATAGGGGACTACTCAACACAAAGAGGGTGTATTACATACCATTAACTCTTGTTAACTTGTGAAATGTCAAGCAAGAGTCTTTCTTTTATGAATTTAGGATAACTTGAGGAGTGCCCATCACCCAGCAAGAGGAGATCACAGACTACAATTTGCCAGTATGCATGTGTAAGTACACGGTCACTCACCAAACTACATAAGGAGCTTTATATGTAATACTTGGCTTTAAGATTGTATGAAATAGATGCCATTCATTCTGTTTTATTCTCTATAATTTCATGTCATAATGTGTCATTTAAAACTGACATTTCTCACCTGTGTTGCATCCAGTAGTAACATAGAAAGCTATAAATGTTGAATACTGAAATTAATAAATTCATCAGAACCAAATTTCAGTTGTCTGTCGAAACAAATGTGTTTGCAGTATATAATTGTCATATACATCTTGGGAGTGTGACATGTAATAGCTGCAGCTGCCTTCTTGAAAGCTTTTTAAACAATTTTATTAACATGAAAATGTTATTAACATAATATCATAGGTAATCTCGCATGATGTTGTACATACATTTGGTATGTTGCTTCCATTTCAGAGTGCTGATAATGCTGATAAACCAGCAACGAGCTAGAAGTAATCATGTTATATCTATGAGTTTTATATTTAAATTATGTTACATTGAATTAAATGGTTCAGTTCCATTTTTAATGTTTTTTACAACTACATTTGTGACCCTCTCACTAAGCAACACATAAAACTGTATTTTGTGCTGATCCTAGCAAATTCCTGGTAGTGTAGAGTTGTTTTTGCATAACCTTGTTACATGTGCTGACACATTTCTAACTGCCCCATCTATGCATGCAAAGTTGTTTTTTGTTTACCACATTTTTCCGGAACAGAAAAGGCTATACAAAGCAGCCAGTGTAACTGGTGGAGGAGGAACCTGGGTAAAACCCAGGAGGAACCACTAACCCATGGGAAGCTACTGGAAAGCTTTCTCACATATTCACACTGGTTGAACTCGAGACTTGAACCCATGCTGACAGAGGTGAGATGGCAATGAGAAAGGCAAGTGCTTAGATCACTCGGTCACCCGGGACCCTTCTTGCTGAGTTGTTTCAGAACAATACAAACTTCATGAGCCAAATCGATATAACTACTTCTCATAACTATTATTTATATTCAAATTGGGATGAAAATGGTTGAAAGTGATGCATATATACATGTACATTACTATCACCACAAATGTTACCATAGCAACCATACAGAAAAAGGGAGAGGTAGGTTTTAAAAATCAAATATGATGTATACTTTTCCATCAAATATAATTTTTCTAACCATGTATATGAATAGTTACATTTTGTCTGCATATCACATAATCTTCAGTGCATTAATTCTAGGTCATAGTCTGGATATTTAAGGTTTTGCTTTCTAACATGTCCATACATTTCACTCTGTTATAATATTTCAATGATGCAATATTATTTAGTGTTCTTTTAATCACAAATCGTCTTCCTATAAAATGTAGCTGTTCAGTTCTTTATAGGTCATTTACAAGAAACCAATACTAATCATGCAGAAAATGATAAATAATTCAAGATTTTACCTTTTTGCTATTGCAGCCCAAAATAATGTTACAACTGTTAAACAGATTGAAAAGACTTTTAAAGCCAAATTGCAGGCAGAATCTTGTATTCCAATAAAAATGGTTTTCAATTTTCAAAGAACTCATTGTGATCAAATTATTTTAAGTATGAAAGTAAAATACTAATTATTATACATAAACAACAATTATAGTATGTTTGTGGGAATAGAATACTGTTTATGAAAGTTACAGGAAAAGCAGAAAATTTAATTTCTCATGTGAAAATTGTTGCAAGGCAGATGTCTTCAGACTTGTTATGTAAACATACCTACAGGGATATGCAATTATTACAGATAACAAGAGTAAATCTGATATACAAGTCATCTAAAAATATATAACATGTATTAATTGATGCAAAATCCAGCTTCAGTTTTAACATCAGCTGCAGTTGACTCAGCTTTGTTTTTAAAGAAATTTTAAATCACATCATGTATAAATGAAACAAAAATCAATTTTTGAAAAAAAAAATTAAAAAAATGTTTAGGATGTTAATATGGATTTTTTGGATCTCATACTAAATCAAATTTTATTTTTAGCAGTTTAAGCTCGAGCTTGTGGCACTTTATTTCTTACTGAATGAAATGGTTATTTCAAAGCACTTTAATATCAGCATGTGATAAGAATGTAGTGCACCCCTTTTTCCAATCAGTTTCCTATTCAGTAAATTCAGTCCAGTGTTATTTATACCGCAGCATTTCCAGATAATGCCTTTGTGATCTTCATTCTATTCTAATTTAGAGTATCCATTTAATGCATATGGTAATCAGCTTCAACTGGCTTTGTGACATATGTGAGACAGCAACTACTGAACAGCAACCATACTGTTTACATTGATGTCTGCTGTTGATGACAGACTTTCACTGGCAAATAAGCATCTTGTAATGCTTGTTTCACTGGTGTGATTTTAGTGATGCAGAGCCAGTTGACAGACTTTCCTGCCAAATAAGCATCTTTTAATGCTTGTTTCACTGGTATGATGTTACAGTGATGCAGAGCCATTTGACAGACTTACACTGCCAAATAAACATCTTGTAATGCTTGTTGCACTGGTGTGATGTTACAGTAATGCAGAGCCAGTTGACAGACTTTCACTGCCAAATAAGCATCTTGTAATGCTTGTTGCTTGCACTGGTGTGATGTTACAGTAATGCAGAGCCAGTTGACAGACTTTCACCGCCAAATAAGCATCTTGTAATGATTGTTGCTTGCACTGGTGTGATGTTACAGTAATGCAGAACCAGTTGACAGACTTTTACTGCCAAATAAGCATCTTGTAATGCTTGTTTCACTAGTGTGATGTTACAGTGATGCAAAGCCAGTTTCTCCTGGACTATAAAGCACATGCTATCTCCCTGACATTTTGTAGCACAGGATTAGTGATTGGTCAAGATATAACATCGCTAGACATCATTGTTCTGATCAATATTTTTATCGAATCCACATACAGAGATAACATTAATACCATCCATAAATATATGGTTCACACACTATTAATTCAAATTGAACTGCAAGTGTTAAACTTTATAATAGTCGAACCTAAATTTTACTGGAAATACTACATGGCTGTATTTTCTGGAACATATTTATATTGCACTTGAATGATTTTTAGTAGACTTTATATGTGTGAAATATTGGCAAAATATATAAACATGAATACAAGGATGGTAATGCTGTCTTATATTTCCGTATTCAGTTAAGTGGGATTTCGTTGTTTTTGCATTGATTCATTTTTGTCTCATTTCAGTTTGAACTTTTCTTTCATTATTCATTTACAGCATGACGCAGTAAATACAATCAATTTTCAGTGTGTCATTTCATTATATTCTTGGAATCAATTTATAAATTCTTTCACAACCTGGCAACCTAGCTGTGGTTTACCAGAATTTAGAAGATATGAAAAATCTGATGAGAAAGTTACCATCATACAGTAAGGAAAATTGTGTTGGCAGAAATAGGTTTATGCAGGCTGTAATGTATTTATATTGACTCCTATTGTTCCTTTCATGCTCTGTAACATTTGTATGTTAGGTTTACCATCATCAACTCTGAAAAGATAAATCCATGATATATTTCCTATACTTTTTATTCCATTTCAGTGCAAGTCCATGCAAGTCTCAATCGAAGGAAATGAGCATATGTCCTCTGTGCCAGCTGGTATTTGAAGTCAATGAGTTAGAACACCATGGAGACATCACAGAGATTAATAATAACCAGAACAAGAATGCAGCTTGTGTATGTATGTATGTATATGTATATATATATATATATATATATATATTTCTTTCATGGGAATCCCAAATGACTGTGTAGGTAGATGAGAATTAATTACAAGGTCATCATGCAAGTGTGTCTGCTACACACAAGTGCATATAACACTGATTAAGTAGCATCATTTTTCTGGTGATGTGTGCTTAGTCGTGATGGAATGTGGGCTAGTGTGTACAGGCAAGCCGATGGGTGCCATTTACCCATGAACCTGGGCTCGAATCTCCGTAGAGTATGAATTAAAATTTTTTTAACCTGTATGATAGTATTATTTGTATTATATATAATTCTCTTCTTACATGATGGCCTAGTCAGTGCAAGATACATGAGTCAAGTGGAATATCTTCTTACATGATGGCCTAGTCAGTGCAAGATACATGAGTCAAGTGGAATATCTTTTAACATCAGTAGGGCATATTCCATCTGCTTTATTGCTCATAGGTCGCGAGAGGTTTTGGGATTTATCGAATGATCTGCTATCCATCGTCATTCCATTTGGTAGCACAAGTTTATTAGCACTACTTAGAGAATTGCTGTGAAATTAAACATGCATATCCATCCCATGGTCTTCTTTGTCCTAAATGAAAATGTTGCCACATGGACATCCAGTATGGCTGCCACATTGGCCATCTTGAAAATCATGTTACCATTACTCCTGAGAGGTTGGTCATGTCAGCATGGGGTTTTTACTAAAAGACTTATGATGATGTCTGGTTTGTGCAAAATGAAAATGTGCTTGATCTGATGCCCAGTTAAAAATGGTATCTCTGCTATTGGACAAAAAGTCAATAGTTACAAGGGGTTTTCACTTCTTACGATGTCTAGTTGATCGTAAGTGAAAATAGTGCCAATCTGATATCCAACATGGCTGCACAGAGACCAGCTTGAAAATCATTGCTACTCACACCAAATCAGTGGTCATATCAACATAGGGTTTTCACTTCAAGACTGCCTATGATTTCAAGTTAAATCTTAGACGAAACTGGTACCAATCTGATATCATCTCAGAAATCTTGTTATTGCTACTCTTAAATGAGAAGTCATTTTGACATAGGGTTTTCTTTTGAAAGTTTTTCTGGTGTCTAGTTGGTCCATTGCTACTCACACCGAATCAGTGGTCATATCAACATAGGGTTTTCACTTCAAGACTGCCTATGATTTCAAGTTAAATCTTAGATGAAACTGGTACCAATCTGATACCATCTCAGAAATCTTGTTATTGCTACTCTTAAATGAGAAGTCATTTTGACATAGGGTTTTCTTTTGAAAGTTTTTCTGGTGTCTAGTTGGTCCAAAATGAAAATGATGTAAATAGACCCACCCACCCATTGAAAATATTGTCTTCTCCACTACTCCCAAATGGATGACAATATCAACATGGGGTTTTCTCTAATAGACCACTTATGATACCTTGATGGTTCTAAGTCAAAATAGTAAGAATCATTCATCCAGTATAGATGCCATGATGTCTGTTTTGAAACTCTTGATGTGAATGGATGGTCATATTGATATGTAGTTTTCACAAAAGACTTATAATGATGTCAGCATGGATTTAAATGAAAATGGCACCAATCTGACATCCAAAATATCCACCATAGCAGCTAATTGGAAAATCTTGTTATCACTGAAGAATATCAGAGACTGTCGCAACACTCGGTAGTTAAAAAGAAGAAATGGTCGTATCTTGCATTCTCTGGCAATCATTTTTTTCCATTAGAGCATCATTCACCCAAAGAGACTCTTATTATAGTGTTAAAATGTTTTACTGACCAATTACTTCATTTTGCAGGTGTTGCCATTAAACTTGAACCAAGTATAAATCATTACTAGATGTATACCATAGCCAGATATCAAACTCAAATGGTGCAATCATAGCAGGGGACAATTAAACCAAGTGCATGACATATATCCTTGACTGTGCTTAAACTCAAGAACCATTGAATAAAACTTAATTGTAGTATAGCACATGACAAGAATATGTATCAGATGTAACAGGCATTTTTGTGTGTTATTGTTAAGGTCGCTGAAATGAGTGACATATATTGATACCCAATCTGTCAACTTTTTAACCTTTAAAGATCTTGCAATAAAACTTTACCCAGGAAATTTCATATTTACCAGTCACACAGTGCATTCTCAACTTTGAGGTCAGTTATATTAATTATACCTCAAATGTATGCAAATAGATGCCATTTCTGACTGACACCAGGTCATTATTTCAACCACTATTAGTACCAAAATAGTTTATGGTTTACTGCATTTTCATACATTTATGTCTGACTTAAAACTCATTTTTTTATTTAATTTCACTTAAATCAGTTATTTCCATGTGATGCCAACAAGTGTCCAGTTGCTTTTGTCGATATCCCTCTTACTGAATGGATCAGCAGACTTGGTTATATGAATTTCAAGCGTGTCCTGCTTTACACAGTTTATCTGTATGATTTTGATATTGTTCATGAAATTCTAAGAATTAAAAATTACATATATTATGGCATACACACATGCATTTTATAACTATGTATGTCTTTAGTTTTGCCTTCTGATCGATGTATTGATTGTATTTTTTCATAAGACATGTATGGAAGAGTATTTTGATGACTTTGAGCTAGAATTTAGAATGTTGCAAAGATCTCCACCTTGTGCTAGATTGAAGTTAAAAACAAGTCAGATTTGAAGATCATTTGTCTTTTTTTTAATCAATAATAAACAAAAGCATCACCTTTCCTGCTTGATATATGTCATTGTAAAGTGGATCTGTTACTATACCCAGTTGGTAAGAGCGAGGAACAGTTTTTTTTTTAATTATTTATGGAGTACAATTATGTGCTATTTATAGATAATACAGAGAATAGAAATAGTATTGTTCACTCTTTCTGTACTTCAGTAAGCAGATGATCTTTACAAGGGTGTGAGACCTATAAATGGAGCCCGAAACGAGATATTATTATTTTACAGTAGTGTTTTTCAAGAACTTTGATGAAAATGCAGCATTTTGTTAATATGCTCAAGGTTTTGTTAGACAAAATTTTTATGCATGGATGGTAATCTAGATTATAGGGGCCGCATGCATTGAGTTATGAAATTTTTGTTAGCACTGATTCATTAGATGGCAAAATGCTTACTTAAAATGAATCATACATATAGAGAGTACAGAGGTAGAGGTTGAGTTATTAGGAAGATTTCCCACATTACAAATTTTCAGCCACTAGACACTTTGGTTACATCATTTTAGTTACAGAGAAGTTTTGTTTACAATAATCAATCTGCCCTGAAAATGTTAATTGAGACTGTGTAGCTATGTGATTGAAAATATGTAATTCCTTCCAACCATTATTCCATCATATCTATAATAGTACTCATACATGGAGACTATCAGTTATGCTAGCATTATTTTTTACTGAGTACCACAGGATCTTGTCCAGATGAAATTTTAATAAAGACACTGAAATTGCAAAGTGAAAACTGACTATTAATTGTAAAAATGTTATCATTACAGGCTTGTAACTGCTTGGTGTACTGAATATCATGAAAACATTTCCAGTGTATCTGAAATGCAGTATGTTGCCAACTGCAGGAGATGTAATGGATTTCTTTGTCCCTGTGTACTCGAAGAATGAGAAGGAAAAGGATTGAAGAAATTTTAGTGTGTAACTTTCATCAGCTGCTGAGAAATGTGGAGTGTAAGTAATGAATATATGAAACAATAATCATCCACAGACAACGTACACTCCTTGGTCCTCCTCTTATGTTACAGAGTTGCATAGAGTACCACTTAGTTCTGTACACTCAAATATTATGCAACATAATGATAGTACTAATTTACATCATTTTAAGTCTAAGCACCCTCATGGGACGCTTTCTTTCTTGTGCACAAAATAGTATGTATGAAGTACACAAAGTTTATTCATGCATGTAAATATGGAAATATCAACAAATTAAATATCTGCATATCCTATGTATTGTACATATTTTAGAATTTGTTTTTCATTTGACACACTTGTTTACACAGTTATCCACTGTCATTTACATTTATAATGGTGAGTGGGTGTTGTTTACTAAAAACATAAAGTAGAATTTATGCCTGTGGTCACTTGTTAATGCCAGTACCAATAACAATTTGTTTATGCAGGTGGGAATATCAGATCAACCTGGCTGAATTTAGATGATGGAAGAGAGGAAGATGTTCAAATAAGCATGGGCCATCTGTTGCAGTCGCTTGTTGGTAGCACTTCCTTGCCAGTCAATATAGCATCTGGCATAATAGAATTTGATCACACACTCAAGAAGCTTACAACTGTTAACGCCTGTGCTCCATCCATTACTCTCTATAGTACAGTGGAAAATCAGGATTATGAGAAATTTGTCGAGTCTTTCTTATACATAATTGTAGCCTCATATGGGTTTGGAATGTCATAGTATAGAAATACATGTACTTCTGCCAGAGTTCTATTTTGATTTCATGGGATATAAATGGGCATTTGTAAACCCCCTGACTCTGTATGGTGTTAAAGCTAGAGGCATCCTCATTGTGTCAATCTCAGAACATTACCGTCAGCGTCCGATACACAATGAATCGCTCTCCACCTTCTATCTCTGAAAGTGTTTAACTGGTATAATTAAAATCTAGCTTAAAATGATTTAATTCCTTGATACATTACAAATTTAAAATCATACCATATTCTGCCTAAATTTTTTTGCTATTAGGGAAAATATAGACAACAGCAACTACGATTTTTAATTCATGCTTCTTAGTGGATGGTGGAGCCTAATGTACATGATAACTGTTAGTTTGTGATGCAAGTGCTGAATCAGTGTAATTCATTCTCTATTTGGAAGATTCCAAGATCTTCCATGTGGAAGAAAAGCTGGTAGTAAGCTGCAGCGCAGCCACTCCACAGCTCCCTCTATAGCCGCTCTATTCTAAAAGAAACAAATATTTACACTATCATGCATAATTTTTTTAAAATCGTAATGATCGGATGATGTCCAAGTTCTCACTGAGCTAATCAGATAAATCTCCTTGTTCAGAATAAATGAGGATTGTACAGATAATATTTAAAAATTGAAGCTGTTTAAATCTTGATGTATTTTGTTAGATTTCTATGGCAAATTTGTATGTCAAGGACTGTTAGTCCAAGTTTTCTTTGACCTTTCCTACTCCACTTTGGACATTTTGACATATCTGGGGTTTTAGGTCAGTCACTTACTACTGGGCCTGGCAAACTTTAACAACCTTACATGACCCCTACCCACATGAAATCAATAGAAAAATGAGTTATCTCTAATAAATTGAAAGTATAACATTTGTTAGGTCTTTAATTTGTTAAAATACAAGACTGAAGTATTGCATTGATGAAATCTGACCTGGTTCTCATTGCTAGTCACACAACTAAGCAAATCTCGCAACCTACATATCCATGACATGAGAGGTGCAATTATCCTGTGGTACCAACAAAACCCCCTTTCAAATGATGCATCAGAGATGTGGAAAATATTAAATGAAAGTCACGTAACTTTTTATCCCCCCCCCCAAAGATATATAATTTTCAACATATTTATTCTGAGAACCACCATCAGAAACCTGTCACTGTTGCAGCAACCTTGGTAGTCATGTGATACTAACAAGAACTACATTTACAGTTACATTCCGCCTGATGAATCTGTCACTGAATTAAAGACATAATGGGGACCACTTCGTTGGGCCAAGTGGTTAGAGTGTCTGCCTCAGATGCGAGAGATTGCAGGTTTGAACCCTGGCAAGGTCATCCCAAAGACTTAAAAGAATGGTACTGGCAGCTGCCTCAATCGCTCTCGGCGTTAAGAGGTTAGTGTTAGGACTGGTTGGCTTGGTGTCTGAATAATGTGACTGGGTGGAGCATGATGCCCAAGTGCTAAACATGATAAACTGCCACACTACAGACATCATAGCTATATGATTCCAATTTTTAAGGCTACATTACAAATCCAATTCACAAACACATAAAGGCATAGTGAATGTTATACTCTAAGTTTCTTATAAATTAAATCCACCTATCAACTTGATGTGATCAGAGCTTGGTATAAGGTCATTTAAGTTTGCCAGTCCAAGTAGTAAGCTGACACCATGCAGTTTCAACGATGTGTAATGACCAGCATGAATGATGTCTTTATCTTTTTCTCATAAAATTATTTGTTTATGCCTTTTTAAACAGTCAATTACTGGAGAACCAGTTATTGTTTTTCTTGCAAACACATTCTTGTCATGAATAATTTCAAGTAATTTTTGTATTTCTCAATGTAAGGTTTGTATTTCTGAATTATGACTGATTGTGATATTTAATCTAGATGTTTGATATTGTTTAGTGGGAAGGACTAGTGAAGATTCAGCTGGACTGTAAATTTTTGAATTAATTAGTCATTCTAGGTACAAGGAATTTTTTTAATGGATTTTAGGCCTGAATGTATATGATATCTCTAGCTTTTTTCTTAAACCTTGTAGAGAGGATATAATATACATGTCTGTCTTTCCATAAAATTTCCCTTCCATTTTTTAATTTTAATTTTTGAGATTGATTGACATCACTTGATCTGTGGACATGATCAATAGCCATGTCATGTACTTCACTGGTAGTGCAGTCTTCAAGGTCAGTGCTTACAATTTTATGATTTCATCATACTTTCCCTGCCAATAAGCTGTTTGAGATTATGGGGTCAAACTTGGTATACCTTTGTAAAATCATTAGAGGGTGTCATTTACCATACTGGATGTTCTGCCTATAAGGTCAGAGTCATGGCTTAGTCATGGTTAAAAATGTTAAGTTCTCCGTTGTCCATCACCTTTAGTTTCTAAAACATTAAATTTATTCAAGATTAAGGGACAAAACTTTGTATGCTTACACAATGCAACTAGAATGCATCCCATATAATACAATGTGGGTAATGTTGTAAAGGTCAGGGTTACTGTTTATTATTTTGCCATTTTGTATATAGAAAGAAAATAGACCTAAAAGACCTATATATCTACAGCCCAGACTAGAAACAGAAGTAGTTTGAAGAGATAATCTGCCTTAGAACTTATTTACATACAGATGTTATACCTTTGATTGTGCACACTACATCGTGCAATGAATGGACGACTTACGGGATTCATGTGTTGCAACATGTTTTCTGCGACCAATGTATTTTTTCCCCACCTTTGTCTGAGTGCACTCTCTTAGGAAGGCCATACTTCTGGACAGCTTCCACAAAGGCATTAAGCACAGTTTGAGCATTGTTGCTGTTGCTTACTTTTAGATAAATAGGCAATCTTGAAAAACCATCTATACCACCATGGATGATAAAGCACCATCTAAATTAAGAAGCAATATAACAATGTTGAGGGTAGTGTTCCAACTGCATCAGGTAATTCAGGTCTATTATCTTTTCAAGATGTATATCAGATTTTTATACTTGTGTAATATTAGATTTGTATAATTGTGTAATGTTAGATTTGTATAATTGTGTAATGTTAGATTTCTAAGTTTTTGTATCTTTGTAACATTGTTTTCACCCCAGAACTATTCAGAATCTAATTGTCATAAACTAAATCACTTTTAATGTATCATTTGAACGACAGTATACACATGATAAGAGGACAGCAGTAATCCAATAAAATGTTAGACATGTGTATGACTAAGAAGAAAATCATTGTAGACGTTTGGACAGAAATATACATCCTGTTGTCACTAATTGTTTTTCACTCTTGCTTCAGTATTATTATTCTTTTTTCTCTCATTAAAAGTTTTTTTTAGAATGCAGTTGCATGGAGCAATAACTTTGGTAAAATTTGGGCAGATGTTTTATGTGCCAAATTGAGAATTTAAGTTCTAAGCTATCTTTAGCTATATGAAAATAAAATAGATTTTTCATACAGCACGAGTTTATGATTTCCACCAATGTGCCATAAAAACTGGGGGCCACTGACGTTATAGGTCCTTCTTTGTACTCGACAGGTTGTAATGAATAATCTTCTGAAAAGAACTCCTGTGGATCAACATTCAGCATAGCCTGTCTAATTCTGTATTCTTGAACACGGTGTCCCCGGGAAAGCAACATTGCAGAGATTGTGCGGTGTCCAACAACAGGAAACTCAGTTGTCAGTTTTTTTACTTCTTGATCAAGTTTCTCATCACAAAGTGGACTATACGTCTGTCTGACTTTCAAATGTAACTGGCTTAGTCTTCATTCAACAGTTTATTTGCTAACACCCAACATATTTGCCATCTCCTTTACTTTGAAACCATTTTGAATAAAAAACTCCAGAGTTTGTGACGACCCAAGAAACCATGCTCGACCTCAGGTTTAGTGATTTCATCAAGACAGACAAGTTCAAGTGCTTGTTCTGCACAATTTAAACTTTCTTCAGTGTCTGTAAATTGAGATAACTGCACCATCATTGATATGGCTACTTCTAAGTCTGTTGTCAGATTTTGAGTTCTATTATTTTCCATGTACTGTGCAAGGAAACGAAGTTTCTGATGTACCAACTCCTTCATTTCAGACACTGCTACCGCACCATCATTAGATCTGATTTATAAAATGTTGAAATTAGAAGAGAGAAAAAATTGTTAATTTGAGATATTATTGGTGTTAAATAGCACGCCAAAAGAAAGAATATTTGATACAAAGGCAGAGATGTCCATGCATATACACTGCAGTCATCTATTCCGTTTGATAGATGATGTGTGTCTTTAAAACCTGCATTGGCAACAGTATATCCATAAAGATCTACTTCCAACGTACACATAAATAATTTGTACTGATTTATAAAATTCATCTGTTCACAGATTATTTTCTGATATTACTCTAAATGGTCTTTATTGACAGGCTTTACTATTTTAATGGAGCTCACACCTGTTACAGTACCACAAACAACATCATAATATATGCTCTGCCATTTTCGGTTGATATATAACAAGTCAATCATATGTGTCACTATGAAGATCTGACATTCATTTAATTAAAAAACTGAAAGAAGAAAGAAAATACAATTGATATCAGCTGATTAATGTAGCTCTTTCTGAATTTGGTGGATGTGCATTATAGAAAGGGAATTAACAAAAGTAAATTTGAAAAGAAAAACACACATATTCATATTTATTTGAAGTCTTTTAAATGTCTAGACAGTTCCAAAATAAAAAGTAATGTTTCTGCAACTGAAAAACAAGATAGGACATTGTGTTCTTATAAGGATGAACCAGAGATGATCAATCAAGAATGTCAAGTGGCAAAATGTCAGGTAACAAGTTATTTGCTAGTATAGTATATTTTGATTGTATTGTGGTGCAAACCATGTAAAAGGTTAAGATTGATAAGAATTGCATCAGTCACTTTCCATTTTGGTAATTGTGAACACTTTAACATTTTGAGGTGCATCTCCATACGAAGTCTGTTACAGTGTATATGACAGTAGAAAAAGAAAGCTTATGATAAGATATGTCCTACTTGTTCCACACATTCCATTATATATGATGAAAATTGCTTATAGATAACCTGTTCTCGAATATGATGATACTAAGAAAACATTTCCAAAGTATTGCACAGCAGTTCATAAAATGACATCTTGTGGAAAAGCCAGAGTTTCATAAATTTTTGTCAGATGATTTTGCCATTTGAAAAACTGACCCGTGTTTAAAAAAATTCAGCTTATTTTTCCCGTTCTCATCATTTCCTCTATCCATTTCTTAGCTTCGTATTTATGTGAATTTTAGTGTATTGTGTTGAAATATCTTTTTAATGAACTGCTGAAATGGAAATGAATTGTAAAATTTTTCAGGAATTACATCAGCACTGATTGTACTTTACTGTGTGCTTGTTTGGTGCTTTATGAGACAGCAACACCAGTAGGTTATCTAGTACCAAGGCAATTGGAGTAAAGTGCCTTTTCTAAGGAAACACTGTGGTAGCTGACCTAGGCTAGTCCAATGATAAGATTAGAACCCACACCCTTTCAATTGTGAATTGGCATGATAACCACTGAGCCACTGTGGCTCCTACTCTACTGTGTCTCAGCTGCCATTCCAAAAGTATTAAATGAGTAATGTATTAAATACGGCGTTAGAATGAGAACAGTTGACAGAACTTTGGTTTTGCATCCTAAAGACATAAATAAGTATGCTAAAGTTTGCGTCATATAACATATCTAACAAGTAAAATCGATGAATAGAAAAGTGGGACAGAAGTAGACTTGTGTTTTAAAGTAATTTTCATGCAAATACTGTTCACACAAAACAAACTTTTGCCCTTTCCCATTTTCACTTGAAATGTATGTACCTGTACTGTGCAGTGCAATGACATAATTTAAACTAATGCAAATAATGACTTAATGAAAGTTGACATCCCAGTACATAACATTTTGAACAGCACCTTAATAATTTACTGTTCAGTTTCCACTCATTTTAACAACTGTAGCATACACATTCAGGGATGAGAACAGAAAAGAGGGGGTCTAAGGGGCAGTCTAGGCCCTCTTGCAGGTCCATAGTGCAAAGTCATTTTTCTAATTTTTCAGAAATAATCCTGGCAACCACAGAAAAGCTGAAATTCATCGAAAAATGGAAATTCTCATCCCTGCACTCTGTGAATGAATAGAATTCTTGATATGCATCGATATAGGATAGAAATATTCCATGCGAAGGCAATGCATTGTACTAATTCAGTAAAATCCTGGGGGTGGAATTGGACTATCCAAGACTGATGCATCATGAAGAGTTATTTTTCTCACAGTTCTGATCCAAAAATATGGGTTGAAGTAGAAATGACGTTATGAAGATTGATGCAATTTCAAACAGCAAAAACTCCCACTGAAAATTTACTCACATTAAGATATAGCATAAAAAGTTTGGTTTACGTTCAAAATTGTAGTGCACTTCAATGATGTTGAAGTACATATTAGCATTTAAACGAACAGTGGTTGAGGCCACTGAGGTAATGGCCACAACCTCTGAATTGTGTGACACAGATAGCTTGGGCAATGATACAGCTGTGAACAGGTTAAAAAAATAAAGTCCACTCATATTTCTAAGATTAACAAAGAAGCATACAAAATAATGATATAGTTCTCAATTTGAGTTGGATATAGAATTGTCCTTTCAGAAATAATAATGAGAATACAAGCTTTGAAAAACAATTACAACTAATATGACCTGAGGTCTTAAAAGATCTGAAAGAAAGTGAAACCAACAGTTTAGTTAAAATTCAACAAGCATTTTTTTTCCCCTTAGAATACAATAAGTGAAAATTCAAAAGACATAATTGAATTCTAAGCAATCTTAAATGTTCCTTTACAGTGTCCAAAATTATATAAGTTAAGGTCAAAGTCAGAAAATATAGAATGTTCTTAATGAAAGAGTCCAAAAAGTCAATGAGCTCTTAGTAATTCCAATGAATAATTTAAATAAATAATTCCTCTCAAATTATAACTCTTCAAAAAGTAAACTCTGGTCATTGATTCCCAAAGATTGATTTTATTTACCAAAGTCTTAATGTTGATATTGTCACCTGGCTGATAATGTAATAGTATTTTCTGGAAAACTAGTGATTCTTAATGGAAACTTCCACTAATTTATAAACGAAGCCACATATTAAATTCACATACACGTTATCATAGAAAACATGACAATAATCAGGTAGGTCAAAACTCTACCTTCAGTCATAGACAAAGGTGAAGAATGCAATAAAATCAAAAATACATAACACCTTCCCTCATAAAGAAAAGGAAAAATGTACACAGTAATGCTTTATTTTACATCAAACTCAAACATGCATCTGGTACTATAATAGTTCAACTAAATGTCATATGAATTACACAGAATAAAGCAATATATTACTTCTATTCACATAGAGGGCATCTTCAATCCTTATTATCTTTTTCCCTCACATCAAATGTCATTGCTGTATTCTTGTAGTAGTATCTCAACCTCAACAATCTCTACTTTTCATTTTTTGTTTAATGAAAATGAGGGGATTGTGATCACTGAATACAACAACCAGAGAATGAGATAAACTAATATATACTTCAAAATGTTGCAAAAGACAACGTCAAAGATAAACATTCCTTTTCAGTTGTGGAACAATTTCTCTGATGATTGTTTACCTTTTTTTAATAGCTGTACTGGATGATCTACACCATTTTTATCTTCTTGGATCAATACTCCACCAACCCCTACATCATTTGCATCAACAGATGCTGAAAGAACTGGTGCACTTTTTATGCACGACTTTTAATTTGTCAAAACAAATTCCAGACCAATGAAACTTAGATTTGTTAACAATCTTGTCCTAGGCTCATCAATTATAGAAAAACTTTCTGACAATAACCATTCATACCCAAAAATCACAGGCACTGGGAACTAAGATGACCTTGACCGTCTCTTCTATATATTTAACTTAACCTTGTCCCACAATATGTCTAAAAATGTGAAATAAACCTGGCAAAATGCACTTCTACATAAATTGTTAGATTTGCTTCACTGAGCGGGCGCTCACCAGTTATTATGTACTTTTGAGAGCGTGACGTATGTAAGGTAAAGTTGTTTGCATTTAAAACATGCACAGTGGAGAGAATGTTGGCATACTTCTATGCTACTTTGATGTAATGTGACTGACATTTCTTTGGATATTGTACTTTTGGAAATTGTAAATGATCTTAGCACACTGCTAACTAAAATGACTGCTCCCTTGTGCTCCAAAAGTCAGCCTGAATTTGTCTAAAGTACACTATCCTCAGCAGCTATTAAAATAGGGAAAATGAATTTTGCCAGACTAGACAATACCAGCTTCTGAAAGTGCAATGAATGAATTACCAAATATATAATATGTAAAAAAAAGTTATTGGCTCTTTTTTTTTACAATTTACCTCTGAAGTTCAGGGAGTGAAAATGACCAAGTGGAGCTAGCACTTTTTTGAAAGGTGCACAGCTGGAGTAAGGCCAAGCTGTATACTCTATAACCCATATTACACCCATCAATCATACACCAAAATAAAGGGAATTAAAGGTTCTTTGAACAATACCTAAGATATACAAGTTCTTTTTTAAATAGCCAGTATAACTAGTGAGGAAACCCAGGGAAATTCATTTTCTTTCAAATTCTAACCCTATGCAATATACAAAACTGTTGAGCTCCACCCGAGTTAATAAAAAAAATTTCCAAATGGTTACCAAGTGATCTTCCCAGGTGTTGTAGATAATGACATCATCGAAGTATGCATCCTAATTATCTAGAACTGATATTAACATTCATTAGACACTGGAATGTTGCCAGATAAATTTTTTGTTCCAAAGGACATCACTTCATACTGATAAAGCAAGCCCATCTGGAGTCGCACATGGTGAAATTTATTTTGCTCATTCTTTGAGTGGAATTTGCCAGATTCCTTTAAAAAAGTAAATCTTGGTAAATATTTGTCATTTCTAATTTGTTAATGCAATCATCCATTCTTGACTTTGGAAATGAATCCATTTTGGTGACACTGTTGACTTTTTTTTTAGTCAGTACACATGTAGAAAGTACATGTATTATCTGGTTTAGGCACACAATACATGGTGACCTGCAATTACTTTTACTTGGTTCTATGATCTTTGTAATCATTCTCCAGTAAAATTGAATTTCCTTTTTCAAATATTCCTGCTTGAGATGATTCATCCTATAAGGATGTTGCTTCACAGATGTAGAATCTACAACATCAATGGCCTGATAGAATATACATCTTGATAGATTTTATTTGTGTTGGAACATCAGGAAACACATGTTCATATTCATGTAATAATAGTTCTAGTTCACTCCTTTCCTATTATTCTAGATACGAAAGTTTTGGGTCCAGATTGTTTAATATGTCTGAATTCTAAACTTTGGTTAAACTAAAGTCACTAGACAGACTGCATTCCATCATTTACATCCTCACTGTGTGGGATAAATACAACTAAAACTGACTGAATCATTAATTGTTCTGTCAAAATACTCCTTTAACACATCACACAGATGTTATGTTTCTGCCTCCCTGGAGTCTTAATGATATAATTTAACTCATCTACTTTTGAAAAGTATAACAGGATTCCTGCAAAATGTAATTCCATGACTTTTTCAAAATTTTACAAGACCTCCTTACCAATTTCAAGAGTACCTATTATGCAAATTTATGACCTCTAATACTTACCTAACGTGTAAATTTAACACAAAAACATCTTACAGCTGGCTTTGGACATACTTCATCCAATCAGATAAGTCATTCTCATTTGAATGCCATGAGTACAATGAATTTGAACGGTGGTAAAATCCCTGGATGTAGTGTGACTAAAGTTTTAGGGGAACCTACTCTAATAAAATCCACTGAAGAAGTTAGATAGGTTGGTAAAACTTTTGCATCTGCAAATAAATGCAACCAGATAATGCAAAATAACCAAAAAAAAATTACATGACTTTTCCAAAACTTTGAGTGACTTACAAAAATTTCAAAATTTTCAAGACCCTTTAAATGCTTTTCTGTAATTTACAAACTTTTCCAGGATTTCCATGACTGCAGGAATCCTGGTATAAGGACCATAATACTTAACCTGAAGATGATATCGCAGTATGGGCAAGACAGCCAGAACTTTACCACCAGGCTTAAAGTTCCCTGTGTAATTTTGTCACACCTGAATTTCATTTTAGATTGAGTAAATTGAAAATTAGTTCCTTGCTACTTTACAAGTGTTTAATAACTTAAATTTGAAATAAGAAAGATAGTCAGGAAGATTAATCTTGGAATCTTCATTTGAAAGAAGTTTCTATTTTAATCACTGGTCCATGGACAATCCCTTCCTTTATCAAAGTAATACGACTCAGTACTGTTCTTCAAAATTTGATGAAATCTTTCCGTATCCCTTTGACTTTCTGGGTGATAGGCAGAAATATTAAACTGTTGGATGTCTAATTCACGCATAAGTTGTCGGAAATATCCAAACATAAAATCTGACCCTTGATCAGACCAGACAGACTTGTGGAGGCAAACAAATGTTACAAAAACATAACCAAAACTTTTAGAACAGTTTTTGCCTTAACATTCTTTAAAGCAATAGCCTATGGAAATCTTGTGGATGCACACATTATGGTGAACAAGTATTGGTTGCTTGAC